>JAZGTI010004328.1:0-28432 GCA_036877585.1 Botia kubotai | reverse complement strand
GCTAAAGGTATTGAAATCAATAAAATGACAAGGGTGCCTAAATTTATGCACATGCCTAATTTTGTTTAAATAATTCTTGCACACTTTCCATAAATTATTATAAATTATATATATTTAACTGAAATTTCTTATCCAGACAACCAATGATTTATAAAGGAAAATGATGAAAATTTACAGGGGTGCCCAAACTTTGGCATACCACTGTAATTTACCCAATCTGGCTGAGCTATTTTGCAAAGAAGAATGGGCAAACATTTCAGTATCTTGATGTGCAAAGCTGGTAGAGACATACCCCAAAAGACTTGCAGTGTAATTGCAGGTGGCTCTACAAAGTAGTGACGCAGGGGGATTGAATACAAATCCACGCCACACTTTTCAGATTTTTATTTGCTTAAAATTTTGAAAACTGTATATCATTTTCATTCCATTTCACAATCATGTGCTACTTTGTGTTGGTCTATCAAATAAAATCTCAATAAAATAGTAATAAAAGTTTGTGGTTGTAAGGTGACAAAATGTGAAAAAGTTCAAGGGGTATGAATACTTTTGCAAGGCAGTGTATATTTAGCTAAATCACTTGATCAGAAAAATGTGAAGTGAAGCGAAAGTGACCTATTCATCAGAATATGGTAACCCATACTTGAAATGTGACCTTTGCATTTAACCCATCACTGGTGAGGAGTGAACACACACTGCAAGTCGTGAACACTCACACACCCAGAGCAGTGGGTTACTGTGCCCGGGGAGCAATTGGGGCTTAGGTGCCTTGCTCAAGGGCAGTTGCAACCCCCAGTGCTGGAGTTGAACCAGCAACCTTCTGATTACTAGCCCAACTCACTAACCAGTAGGCCACAACTGCCCGTTAATGGAGAGACACGGCTGATGTAAAGTTCTAAAAGAATTGTAAATTATCTTATATTATGTTGCCATGGTAAAATGTCAAACCTATAGGTCAGATGTATGTGAGGTGCTTATCATGCTTAAAATAGCATGACATTTGGTGCACAATTCATAGTGGTTGGCCATTAGGAATGGGCAAAAGCTCTGTAGCTAAAGTGATTGGGTTACATTTAGTTACATTTGGTACATTTATTGTTCTCATCCAGCCGGACAATGTTCACACCATTACATTAATTAGCTCCACCCAGGAAGTCAGACATTTTTGATTGTATGTGGACATTTTCAGGCTCTGAATTATTAAATGCTCTTCCTAGTGGAATCATTTTCCTTTATGGGATTGTCACCAAACTAGAAAACTAAAGACTTTGAAGATGCTGACAGGAATTTTGATATCTTATATAGTGTTTATATGTCTGATATTGTCTGATATGCAACTCACCTCAGCTGCCAGTTGCCAATCTTTTTATAGGTTGAGGTAACCCTACGGTTTTTGTTTGTTTGCTGTTAGATGTGGCTTACCTGTGTCCTGTGTCCTGTGTTTGTGTGATCCTGCCTTTTCCAGTTTGGATTTATAAAGCTCTTCATCTGCTTTTGGATTCTACCTCCTTGCATTTGTGTTTTGCTCTAGATGTTACACTGTGGTTAAAAGCATTCTTCTGACATTCTGCTCATCATTCTGTCTTCAAAACTCTTGCCATCTATTTCTACCCCTGTGTCCAACAACTGAGCAAGCTGCCAGAGCACGGCTGAGGACTGCTTATGTGTGTGTTTTTGTGTGTCCTTGGCAGGCATTTGGACAGTAAAATATGGAGCTAGTGTATAATTAATATTCAGAAATGCTGTTGACTCTGCCCACTTTAAACTCAGTACCAGTCAGGCTCTGCCTCCATCTCTGCCTCTCACTTAGCTTCTCTAATCTTGATAGAGTCCACTGCACACTGTCATATACATATGAAGCACCTCTTTGACCCACATCCATCCAGACAGGGGTCTCATATTAAATCAGAATTAAAGCAAATGTGTATAATTTCTTTGACACAAGTGTAGAGGTCTGCAGAAGAGAGAAATATCTGTAACAATCTCAACATTATCTGTATTAGATGTATTCAAATTAAAACTACTTATGTGAGAAGTCAATTTTAAATGTAATTCCATTTATAGACGTTTCCTTCATTGTTCCCTTCGTTGTTCCCTTCATTCCCTTTCATTCAACATATATACTATGTAGCCAATATTTCATTTTATTATCACTATTAAACTCTTGCATACTTATTAGTGGTGCTTGTGAAGCAAAGCATCACTATTACTATCTTGCATACTTCTGTTTCTGGACAAAACTTTGTCACATAACTTGTCCTACTTGGTTTGTCGTAGACCCATGAATGAGGGGTCAAATTAAATTGAGGAGAGGTGTGCTATGACATTTATAAGCGATTAGGTGTACAATGTTTTGGCGCCTATGAAAAACTGGATGAAAAATTCCATAGACTTAAAATTGGGCTAAATTTTGTGACGTTATAGCTCAGCATCAGAATGTAGTAGAGACTTGGGGGTGGGCCTATATCGCTCGGCTTAGCAAACAGCAACAAATAGTGACATTACAACTTCATAGTCTTGCCATAGTAACCAGTTACAGTACCCAAGCAACCACCCCATTGACTTCCATTGAAAAAATCCCATAGACAGAACATGGGGGCAGATTTTTGTGATGTGATAGCTCCGCATCGGAATGACATAAAGACGTGACGGTGGGCTCAAATTGCTTAGCTTACTGAGCAGCAATTACATTTTAACTTCATAGCCACGCCCTAGCAACCAGTTACAGTACCCTAATAACCACCCTATTGACTTCCATTTAAAAAGGTGAGAGGCATCAGAACATCATGAAGACAAGTGGGTGGCCTCTTCTGACTCTGACTGGCAAGTAATCTTTAATTATTACCATGTAAACAGTTCAGCCATGCCCTAGAAAAAATTTAAAGCACCCTAGCAACCAACATGAATTTGCTATATCTCAGCACCAGAACATCATAGAGACATCCGACAGCTGTTAACTGTCTAGCTACATTCTAGCAGCCATTTATGGTACCCTAGCAACCATGTAATAAAATGAATAGGCCATATCTCAACATTAGAACATTGTAGAGATATGTGGGCTTTAGGTATTGCCCAGACACCCAAATGATCTCATAAGTACTTCTATAAAAGTTTACATCACTAATGGGAACATACACATGAATTACTATTGCTGATACTGTTATTCTTTTTCTAGTGTGTCAACAGCAAAGTGACATTGTGCTGTTCTTATTATTTTTAACAAAGGTTTGCACCCTAAATTCTGCACTTACTGCCACCTGCTTTTGCCTCACGCTGTAATAACTCACACTGGGGAGTCAGTCGTGGAATTTAATTCTCACTAATAAAACAATTTTATAGACATAGTAGAGCATGTATGATTCAGTATCTTAGTAATATTAGTATATTAGTATATTACTCCTGGAAAGCTGTGATTCTTGAGGGAAGCATGGAGATGGCAACTCGGCTACTTGATTTGCGATCGTGCTGTGCTCATTGCATTCTTAGAGTTATACATGCATTCACTTGACACACATTATTACGTCGGTATTTTTAAACATTTATATACAATATTGTGGTAGCCTCTGGCTCAACTGGTATCCATCAAACATGAGGAGTGACTGTGTCAGCCAAATATTTTTCAAATAGGTTTTCCCACTGTATTTTACTTAAGTAAATTGCAAACCTCAGTCAGAAAAAATATAAGAATCCAGGGCTTTATAAAACACATACAATTAAGTAAAACACTACAACTATATTGTGATATGTAAGATAATGTAAATTTTTGAATGTGGAGTATATTAAAGCATGTTCAACAGAAAGACATCATTCTTTTAAACAATGTTTACTGTATGTATGTTTGAATACAATATATTTTAGGTACCTGCAAACTGGTTTTCTCAGGGTTAGACACATTTTGTTCATTTTTATGACTTGGCAGCATATTGTGAAAAAAACTTGTCTCCTTCACATGTGTAATGATGACTCAGATAAACTGGGATCCATCTGCGGCACAGTTTAATATTAAGGTCAGTAAGCAAGGTAAACAACTGATACAAGTGTCCGGTTTCAATAGTGTGGCGGGAATGGCAACCAGGTGGCAAACAGGAAGTGATCAGTTCCGGGTGAGGTGCATGATGGGAAACATAGTTTGGACAGGATCTGGTTAGTATTCCAGCAACGGCTTCCTCTGGGGGTGCGGGGGGGAGGAGGCTGGAGCCTCCATCGTATCAAAGCCCCCCCCCCCGCCGAGTGGCTCCTGACGGGAGGAAACAGGCGGTGCCGGGGTCTGCCACGGGGACGAGGGGCCGGCTTTCCAGGATGAGTCCGATGGAACTTTTTGGTCAGGGTAGGATCCAGGATATCGCCAGCATTCACCCAAGACCTTTCTTCTGAGCCGTACCCCTCCCAATCTACCAGGTACTGCAGGGTATTGCCCCGGTGCCTGAAGTCACGAAGCTCCTTGATCATAGTCTCCTCGTCCACCATGACTGGGGGGGTCTGTCCTCTGGGCACTTCCTCAGCCTCCCCCCCGGGTCCACCAGCGGGTTTTAAAAGGGACATGTAAAAAAAAAGTGGGAGAAATGCGATAATTAGAAGGGTGTCTGAGGCTAAATGAAATGGGTGTAATTTGTTTAATAATTTAAAAAAAGGGCCCACATACATGGGACTGAGTTTTCTGCATGGGAGCCGAAGACGGAGATCCCTGGTTGACAGCCAGACCCATTGACCCGGAGCATAGCTTGGACCAGATCTGCGGTGAGCATTAGCCTGGGCAGTTTGTCTCCTGACAGCGTGCAGCAAATGCATGTGGGCTCTGTCCCATACCTCCTCGCCACTCGGTGACTGAAGGAAGTTCGTTGGGTTCGCCGGACCAGACGAATCGAGAAGGTTGGAAACCCAATACACACTTAAAAGGGGTAAGTCCAGTAGATGGTTTCACCAGAGAGTTCTGTGCGTACTCGGCCCATATTAAGTATCTGCTCCAATCTTTTTGATGATTTTGGCAGTACGATCTGAGAAAGCAAGTGACTGATTTATTGCTCAGTTTATCCATTAGACTGGGGGTGATAACCAGAGGTGAGACTGACGTTTACTCCTAGACCTTTTAAGAAAGCAGACCAGACTCTTGAAATAAATTGAGGGCCTCTATCAAAAACAATGTGCTTGGGGAGACCGTAGAATCGGAATACATTATTGCAAAGCAACTCAGCAGTTTCAAATGAGGTAGGGAGCTTGGGTAGAGGGATGATACGAGAGCCATTGGAGAATCTATCAATTATAGTAAGGATGGTAGTGTTACCTTGTGAACTGGGGAGGTCGGTGATAAAGTCTATCGTGATGTGCAACCAAGGCCATTGGGGTGTTTGCAGAGGTTGGAGAAGACTGGCTGGGAGCTGTTATGGAGTTTTGAAACTCAATTGTTCAATCGTGTCAGTAATCCTAGGGTGACCAGAACTGGGAGACTCGTAGATTAAGTCTAAAAGGCGTCTACGGAAAGATTCGGTACAAAGGTTCGATTGTGTGGGCAGGTAACTGGGGGAGGGTTCTGACAGTTGGCTGAGTTAATTTCAGTGGAGATGTCCCACAAAACTGGTGTCACAAGTATTTTGTCAGAAATAATGGGTTCTTGACTAGGGAGTGGGGAGTTCATCAGATTGCAGAGAGAGTGAGTCAGCCTTAGTGTTCTTAGAACCGGGGCAATATGTCACTGAGAATTAAAATCTTGTAAAAAACAAAGCCCATCTAGCCTTACGAGGATTAACTCTATTGGCCGAGCAAAGGTATTCAAGATTCTTATGATCGGTTACAATAGTGAACGGATGGGTGGCTCCCTCAAGCCAGTGCTTCCATTCCTCCAAGGCTAACTTCATAGCCAGTAATTCTCGGTTCCCCACATCATAGTTGCGTTCGGCGAGGGCTAATTTGCGGGAACAAAATGCACAAGGATGTAATTTAGGGGGGTCACCGTGACGTTGAAAATGGCATCCATCCCTGTGTTGGAGGCGTCAACCTCGACTATGTAGGGTAATCCAGGATCGGGGTGTTTTAAAATGGGGGCCAAAGTGTATCGTCTTTTCAACTCTTAAAAGGCTACTTCAGAGGGGACCATCTTAATCTACTGGAGGTTTGTTTGGTCAAGGAAGAAAGCGGGGAAGCGATGGAACTAAAATATTGGATAAAACGTCTGTAAAAATTAGCAAAGCCTAGAAATCTCTGTAACTCCCTGACAGTTTTTGGTTGCGACCATTTGGCTACAGCCTCTACGTTATATTCGTCCATGACCACACCTTCCTGACTAATAATGTAGCCTAGAAATGTAGTGCGTGATTGATGAATTTTGCATTTCTCTTGTTTTACATAGAGTGGATACTACAGAAGACGTTTTAGTACTGCTCTAACATGCTGAATGTGCTCGTCTATGAATTTGGAATAGATTAAAATGTCGTCAATATACACAATCACCCACTTGTTGAGCATGTCTCTAAACACATCATTCATAAATGATTGAAACACTCATGGGGTGTTGGCTAGACCCAAAGGCATTACACTAAATACCCATAATGACCTGAGGTGATGAAAAAGGCAGTTTTCCACTCATCCCCTTCTCCGATCCTAACTAGATTATATGCACTGCGGAGGTCAAGTTTGGTGTAGATTCTAACTTGTCTAAGTTGTTCCAGAGCGGCGGGCACTACCCGTGTAGCGGGTATCAACATTTTACAGTAATATCATTAAGAGCGTAGTAATCTATACAAGGCCTCAAACCTCCATCTTTCTTTTTAAGAAAAAAAAGAAACCAGCCGAAGCCGGAGAAATTGAAGTTTGAATGTAGCCTTTCTCGAGTTCCTCTTTAATGTACCTTTTCATGGCTTCAGACTCGGGTATGAGACAAGGGAAAGATGCGTCCCTTAGGGGAAACAGAACCAGGCACAAGCTCGATAGCACAATCTATAGAGCGATGAGGAGGGAGTTGAGTAGCCTTCTTCTTGCTAAACCTCTCCATATATTCCTGATACACTACCGGTGTAGGGTGTCAAGTATGGCTTGGAGAGATGACAGTTTGTAGGCAATTGTGATAACAGGAAGGTTCCCAACAAAGAAGCTCTCCATCTCTCCAGGAGATTGTGTGTTTGTGTTGTCTGAGCCAGGGTAAACCTAGAAATATGGAATGGTGAGGTGATGCTATAACATAGAATTGAATCTCCTCCGAATGGAGGATGCCAATTGTCAGCTTAATTGGTTTGGTTAACTCCGTGGAGTTACTCCGTGGTCTCCTAGGGTTCGGCCGTCTAGCGCCTCCACTGTTAAAGGACAATCAAAGGAAGATAAATGTAGATGATACTTTTGAGTAATTTTGTTTGACAAGAAATTTCCCACTGCCCCAGAGTCAATAAGAGCCAAGGTCTCAATGGTCTAGTAAGGATATGCTAGTATGGAAACTTAGTGGAACAGAGGTAGCACTCACCAAATGTCGGCCAGGATTAGGATGGATAGGACAGGTTGCCTTGAGGTGCCCAGCATCGCCTTAGTAAAGACACAGATGGTGTTGAATGCGTCAGTGTCGTTCTTCCTGGGAAAGGTGTGTATAGCACAGTTGCATGGGCTCCATCAGCTGAGCCCCTCCGGCTGGCTGAATGTGAGTCATGGTGAAAGGCCTGTGGGATAGAATGAGGTTATCCATTTGTATTGTCAGTTCAATGAATTCAGTAAGGTTTCTGCCCTCGTCCTGGCAATCGAGTTCTGACTGCAGTTCTGGTGATAAGCCTCTGCAAAAAAGGGTTTTTAGTGTATCCTCTACCCATTTTGTTTGTGCGGCTAATGTGCAAACCGACAGAGCGTATTCTGAGGCTGTGAGTTTCCCCTGAGTAAGAGTGAGAAGTTATTCTCCTGGACTCTTACCTCCAGCTGTGTGTTTAAACACCTTGCAGAAACGTTGCAAAAATATGTCAAACGAGGGAAACACTGACCCATCCAGCCTCCACACCACCGTGGCCCAATCTAGAGCCTTTACAGTCAGCAAGGAACACACAAATGCAATTCTACTAGCATTGGTAGGATTCAAAGCAGGCTGTTGATTAAAGAATATAGAGCACTGAAGCAGGAACCCATTACATTTTGTAGGTGAACCATCAAACTTTTCCAGGAAGGCTAGACGTGGGCTTACCGGACCCGAGATGCTTGGGTGGAGTGACAACGGCGGTGTGCTAGCAGATGAGGCTGGATCCTGTGGCATGAGGTGCGCACCTTGGACTGCCTTCACCAACTCCTCGGTAAGCGTAGTGAGACGTGTTAGCTGATGCTGGTGACGGACTAGCTGAGATGCCTGTACTGTTAGTTTGGATGACATCTGCTGGAGTGCCGCTGGATCATGTGAAGGCAAAGTCTTTTGTAATGATGATTCAGATAAACTGGGATCCATCTGCAGCACAGTTTAATATCAAGGTCAGCAAGAAAGGTAAACAACGGTAATCAAACACAGCGTAGGCAAAGACAAAATCATAATCAAGAACACAGGCATGGCAGCAAACAATCAAAAGCGGTAAACAGTCCAATAACACAAGGCAGGCGGCGAGAAATCAATAACGAGAAACAATCCAGGTAATACACAGTAAGACAAACAGTAACAATGAAAAATGCTCAGAATTGTTGCACGTGGCAAAACAAGACTTCACAAAGTTCTGGTACAAGTGTCCGGTTTAAATAGCATGACGGGAATGGCGACCAGGTGGCAAACAGGAAGTGATCAGTTCCAGGTGAGGTGTCTTTACTGCACTTTTACATACCTTTACTGCACTGACAATCATGTTCAGTGTTTTCAAAAATATATTTAATCTACTGACATGGCACCTTCTCTATTTTCAACACTACACCTTGTCTTTTTCACTTTCCTTTACTGCCGCCAAACCACATCAGGCCTGTCATTCTCATGCACACACATGAGGAATCGTATGATCCTGTGCAGGAAATGAATTCAAATGTTGTTTTCTTTAACATACGACGCAAAGTTAGCAGAGGGTTGGAGTGGAAACAGGCATATAAATGAGAGGGGTTAGATTACTGACTTCTCTTTCTTACAAATGGTTGATTCTCTCTGTAGTTTTGCCTCTAATTCACCTAAAAAGAGGTCACATCTGGTCAGCTCTCTTTCCTCTGCTGCCTAAAAACAACCTCCGATGTAATGGCTTATATACCTGACAGCCTTAATTGATGCAACAGTATTGCAAGAAATTTAACGAGACATCATAGTTGTCATGTCTTAAATTAATATCAGACCTCCTTCCATCAAATTTACTGTGCATGTGTGTTTGATATTTCTTGATATGTACATGATATATACATGCAGTGGATATGTTTACATTAAAACAAACTCATGAACCAAAATGAAACTTTCCTTGCAGTGGAGGGTCATACCCTCTTTTCATGGCTGCTGATATCGATTCTATGTTATTTGCTACATTAACACGTTTATTACATACTTTCTACATTTACATACTTTCTTTACTAATATATTGAACAATCCCGTGTGGTACTCCAAATGTTTGGTGTGTAATTACTTTCTGTTGAAGTATCAAGATGCAATTTTATTACATTATAATACCTTACATCACAAAACGTGTTGACAACACTTCTAATTAGCAGGCTGACTACATCTTTTACTAACAGAACAAATGTAATCTACTTCCAAAGATATTTACTGTAAAAGCATTTTTTAGCATGATAATACTATATCAATAAAGAAGTGGTTTACTCATATAGGTGAAAAATGCCCTTCTGAAGATCTGAACAACACCATTAAACAATTTTGGAATGAAGATCCAACATCAGTGACTGACCTCACTGATATGTTTACATTTTGGCACAGTGAAGCAGGAATACTCAGCGGTTCTCAGTGGTTCCAGCTGCACACTACTACTGCTGGTGATTTTTAGGTGAACATTAAGACTGATTAGCTGGTTCATTTGTCGTCAAATTTGTTATTAGTATGCTAACAGTGGTTTAGCCCCAGTCCAACACAGAATTTGGTTTTCTCTCACTATGATGTTTATCACCAAAATGCCATATCGTAAATAAAAAAAAAACATGGTAGCATTGTTAAGGTGAAATAGCATTTCCTAAGTACCTGAAATCTAGACTCCACCAGTATGATACAGTTATGGTTTTCTTTCACGAGAAAGAATAATTTTAAAGTAAAATTGATGCTACACTTTGTTGCCACTTTATCTAGCATCATCTAATTAAAGGGTCTGCGGATGCTTGGAGTGGTTAGAGATGAGATTATATTCAGATGGCAGGCGCTGATCAGAGCACTAATTTGCAATAGCAACTTGTCATTTCTGATGCTATTTTACAGATGTCTTATCAAACTACAAGCAAAGAATAAAAAGGGATTTTAACTGTTGTTCCCTGAGATAGCAAACACAACGTATGTGTTTATGAAGCAATATATTCAAACTAATATTGGTAAAGAGATCTTTGGACATTCTGGCAAGAAGTGCATAGGAAGTGTGATGTTGCACATAGCAAGATCATAATTCTACACATATTTTTAAGAAACTTCATCCAAGTAGGTGTGACAAAAGTATTTTTTACATTTGAAATAGCTTACGCAGGGTCATGCTAAACCATGGGTAAACAGAATCCTGGGTTATCTTTTTCACCTCTCACATTCATATGATTCACACTGCACACACATTCGTAAACTCTGTTCCCTTTCAGTCAGTAACGTTCAACGTTACATCAACAAACTGACGTATTGGGTCTCGCTTGAAAGTGAAAAGTGAAAGTGACTTATTTGTCAGATATAGTAACCCATACCTGAAATGTGACCTCTGCATTTAACCCATCACTGGTGAGTAGTGAACACACACTGCAAGTCGTGAACACGCACATACCCGGAGCAGTGGGCAGCACAATACTGCGCCCAGGAGGGGGTTAGGTGCCTTGCTCAAGGGCACTTCAGTTGCAACCCCCCCAGTGCTGGAATCAAACCAGCAACCTTCTGATTACAAGTCCAACTCACTAACCAGTAGGCCACAACTGCCCCAGTTATGAATTTCATAACTGTCTTTGAATTTTACCTTTGAATAGAAAAAACATGCCAATGAACATTGGCCCGAGAGGAAACAGCCAATGAGCAATGGGGCAAAGTTGCGGGCCAAGTCACGCTTACCCAGAAACAGGTATATAAAGCCAGCCACAGCTTGCTTTCATTCAGATTTTTGCCGAGCCGATTTTTGCCGAGCCTACGCACATTCATCCAACACACATTCATCCACCTTTGGAGGTTTCCAGCATCCGCTGCGGGTGATGGCACAATCAGTGCATCTACCTCGCTTCCGGTGGTGGTTCCATCTTGTTGTCTCCTGAGGATGATCAGACACGATTCAGTTCATCAGGCCCAGGTTCTGAGGCATCCTTTCTACTTCAGTGGTGGACAGCGTTGCTTTGGTCCTGTGAGCTGAAATTGCTGTCCTCTTGGCAAAGAATGCAATAGAGCCTGTCCCCCCAGTCGAGATGAAGTCTGGGTTTTACAGCCCGTACTTCATCGTGCCCAAAAAGAGAGGTGGGCTGCGGCCAGTCTTGGGCCTGCATGTCTTAAATCTGTCCCTACGCAAGCTACCCTTCAAGATGCTTATGCAGAAATGCATTATCATGCATTCGCCCCAATGGTTTGTTCACAGCGATTGACCTGAAGGATGCATACTTCCACATCTCGATTCTGCCTCGACACAGGCCATCCCTTCGGTTCGCATTCGAGAGTCGGACATACCAGTGCAATGTCCTCCCCTTCAGGCTTTCCCTGTCCCCCCGCATCTTTACCAAAGTTGCGGAGGCTGCCCCTGCCCCATTACGGGAAGTGGGTGTTCACATTCTCATCTCAATGACTGGCTAATTCTGGCCCACTATCGGGAGCAGTTGTGTGAACACAGGGACCTAATGCACTTCAGCCACCTGGGGCTTCAGGTCAACTAGGAAAAGAGCAAGCCCTCCCCAACACAGGGCATCCCTTTTCTCTGTATGGAGCTGGACTCGGTCACGAGGTCACTGCTGCAATGTGGTCCAAGACAGAAAAGATCCAAGACAGTGGTCCCACTAAAACACTTTCAAAGGCTCCTGGGGAATATGGCATCCACGACCACGGTCACACCGCTCGGCCTGATGCGTATGAGACCACTGCAGCACTGGCTACATGACCGAGTGCCGGGATGGGCATTGTGTCGTGGCACACGCCGTGTGGTTGTCACACCATTCTGCTGCCGAAATTTCAGCCATTGGTTGGACATTGCCTTTCTACGGGCCGGGGTGTAAGGTTACCCGTGAAGGGGGCAGACCCAGCCATTTGAGTCCTGTTTATGCCCTATATGGACCGTACTCAGAGCTTCAGAAGCTCTGTTCAGGGCTCGGCAGAAGGGAATGGCCAATAGAGTTTGACCTACTGGAAAGTGGCTGCCATCACTTGGTGTATTTCCAAGGTGTGTTGTGCCGCCTCGATGCGAAGGCTCACTCGACTAGGAGTGTTGCCTCCTCCTGGGCGTTGGCACACAACACCCCTCTAGCAGACCTTTGCAGAGCTGGAGGACACCTACCACCCTTGCGAGGTTTTATTATCTCAGGGTGGAGCCCATCCTCCTGTGTGAGAGGATGTGTTGTGTTTTCACTTGCATTGCCTCCCCCCTGTGATGGGGGTAATAGGCATTCATACTCCTTCGCAGCGGTTTCCCAATGGTGAACCCTACGTTGTGATTCCTCCAGCACCCATCGTCGGGCAGGCTTGGCGGAGGAGCCTCACGCCAGGCCCAGTACTCATGTGTATGCCACAGTAAGCCCTTCTGCTGGGCTAGGTGCCCCATGTGTAGTGATTCCCCCTTGGTAATCCCACGAGTGTATTCTCCACGATAGGGTTTCCCTATTGGTGAACCCATGTCTTTCCCTTGGTGCTGTACTGTTGGACAGTGCCAGTCTCTGTGGACAGTGAGCCATCTCAGTAGGTGGGCCCTGCACAGAGACATTTCCCATAGGTATTACTGCCTTGTCAGTCTATACCTCATCTCCACACATTACCTCCTTTTAGCAGGGTGTGGTCTCCGCAGCACCCTTTCACTGGAATAGGCATTTTCCCCAGTGTTTCTCATGGCTATACCAAGAGAGGAAGGTGACCTGTGCACTGAGGTGCCCTCTCCTGGGGGGACAGGAACAATCACCATGACCTCTCTGCGTCATACACCTGTTCTGTGGAGGCCTTCACAGAACAGGTGTATTCATACTGAGACTAAATTACACACAGGTGGACTCTATTAACTAATTAGGTGACTTCTAAAGGCAATTGATTGCACTGGATTTTATTTAGGGGTATCAGAGTACATGGAAACAGCAAAATGTTAATTATAAATAGCTATATTTTGTTGATTTGTTGGTGGGTTTTTCAAATGAGGCAAGAAAATCTATTTTCTCATTCTATTGTTTATAAACCATCAGTGCTACTGTCCCAATCAAATTGTCACTCATAAGCAAACAAGTATTTCCTCTTCAGATGTATTATTTTGAGGTGAATAGCTTATGAAGCTTCACAAGTTAGTTGTTAGACAAGTGCGAACGCTCTGAACTGTGCCTGGTTCGATTGGGCTTGGATGCAATTAACGTGTAGTGTGATTGCTAACCATGCCATGCCTAGTGTGAGTGCACCCTAAGTGTCAGTGTCCTGGCTTCCTTGTTTGGAGTTTTCACTAAATTCTTGTGCAATAAATGCAATAAATGAGATTCTTATGTTTGGAGGTGGGTGCCGCCTTTACCTGGGACACACTAGATGGCTTTCAAATCATGGAAGACCACAGACATAAGGACCGTTCCAATTGATTTTTAACATTATAATTCTCTGAATGCACATTGACATCCTCTGACATTTGGTCAGACCATGAGACAAACACCGGACAACATTAATTAAGATTTCACATTGGCAATTCCACAAACTCAAGGTCTCACAGAAACTCATAATTAAACATGATTTCATAAGACAAACAAATATGAAGCTCGATCAGTCATCAACTGGTGGTAGTTCTTGCACATATTCTAAAGGCAAACATGCTACACTGGATTGTATATCGTTTTTGACTTTTTGCTGCCTGCCTTTTGACTATGCTTTGGACTGTGTTTTTGATTGTTTGCTGCCTGCCTCGATCCTTGCCTGTTACCTTGTTTTGTTATTGTCTCGCCCTTATTGCTCTGATCACCCCTGTTTGACCCACGCCTGTTTACTGTTTATTCTTAATAAATCGCTGCAAATCAATCCCTCTGCCTCCTCCTTTTCGTTACAGAAGACATCGTCACAAAGCGATCCAGCAGAACTCCATCAGATTTCTACTGAACTCTCGAGTCAGGCGACGCAGTTATCTGCTCATCAACCACAGCTCGCACGATTAACTACGCTCACAGAGGAACTGGTGCGAGCATTTCGTGGAGGACAGTTTCAGCCAACCCCAAGCACTGCAGCAACCCCCGTAGTCAACGCTCCAATTCCTGCCATGACTTCCCCAGTGAGTCCTTGACTAGCATTTCCTGATAAGTTTAACCCTTTCGCGCGTACAATCACACCGGTGTGATCATTCTTGGTTAGGCTCTCAGGCATGTACGATCACACCGGTGTGATTAGAACGTTCAGTGGTCACTTGATCACCTGCTAAATTCAACTGTGGAACGGCGGTAAACGAGAGAGCAAATCTCTCAGCGCTTATTATGTTTCATGGTTGTTAGCGTTTTCAGTCACGTAATGTTTATTTGTTTCTTAAATTTTAAATGATGCTGCACGATCACACATAAATATAACCAGGAATAAACATATATAAGTTAAATTTTAACATTTATTTGTATAGCGCTTTTCATATTCATCATCTTCTACATAGCGATTACTTCTATATATAGCCTATACTTTTTATGAAATAGAGGCAAAAGCATCTTTCAAACAAAATTTTATTTTTTTTATTTCTTACATTTCATAAGAAATGAAATCACAGACGTAATAGGAAAATATACATAACGGAGGCAAAACAAACCTTTCAAACACTGTGCGGTTATGTTTTATTCCTGTCAATTGATTGCGTAGGTAATTATAAAGTTAACTCTATTCCTTTCTTAGTTCGCCAGACACTTTTATGTTTTTCAAAAGCATTTTTATGAGCATTTTTAAATCAGCAGTCTGTCTCCCGAACAAATCGTGGTGCCCGTGACAACTTGCCTATCAATCTAACGTGAACACGTTTGCACATATTTAACAATCGGAAAATCTTTAACAATGCAGTCTTATAAATATTTTGTTTGAAATATACATATTCATATACGTATAAGCTGCAGCGCGCCACTGTGTAATGTCACGTCACAAGCTTTATGCGTCTCCATGGTAACTGGAACATGATTCATTCCAAAATAATGGTTGCATCAAAAAACTCACACGTGACCCAGGTTGCACTCCCGACCGCTGAGTATGCTCTGATCTTCCGCACCCTAGCCGCCCAAACCAAATGGGTAGGAGACACACTTAAGCTGCTGTACCGCCGGGGACTCGATCCAGTACTCCAAATGGAATTGGCAGGCCAAGATGAGGGCCTAAGTAAGTACATTAAACTATCCATACAAGTTGATAACCTCATCCGATCTCGGCGTTCCTGCCGTTTCAGTGTAACCCCTAGCCTTAATCATGCAGCTGATCCCGAGCCAATA
Organism: Botia kubotai; assembly: GCA_036877585.1. NCBI lineage: Eukaryota > Metazoa > Chordata > Actinopteri > Cypriniformes > Botiidae > Botia > Botia kubotai. The sequence continues at coordinate 12,742 of JAZGTI010004328.1, read as the reverse complement.
CAGGTGAATTATACTCACCTTACCTCAGCAGAACGTGAACACCATCTGCGTTCCGGCTTCTGCTTGTACTGTGGTCAACCCGGTCACCTGATAGCCTCCTGTCCCGTCCGACTCGTCTCCAGACCTCTACTTCCAATGATCATATTAACTCAATACGTGTTCCGATCCCTTTAGTGTGTTCTGATTCCACTATCAATTCACTTGCGCTCATTGATTCCGGTGCAGCTGCTAATTTTATCTCCCTAGAGTTTGCTAAGAAGAATAACATCCCGTTAACTCTGTTTTTCTTCCCTAGAGGTGGAGGCGCTAGAAAGTTGTCCTTAGAGTCTGGGTAGAGTGGAGCACCAAGCCAAGAATCTATGTATACTCGTGGGTGTGCTTCACTCTGAGGTTTTAAATCTTTACGCTATTTCTGCTCCTCAGCATACTGTCGTTCTGGATCTGCCCTGGCTCTGCTCTCATTTACCATTTCTTGGGGTGAGATTACTCGTTGGGGGGACAATTGTCACCTGACTTGCATGAAAAATATCACTCCCCCTTACTCCAATCCATCCGTCGCTAACCCTGCAGAGCTGTCTTCCGCTCCCTTCGAAATACCCCCAAATACTCCGATCTAGCATTTTGACGTGACGTGGATTGCGCTATTGACCTCGTTCCTGCAGCTAAACCTCTCAAGGATCGAATTTTCCCCTTGTCCCAGCCCAAATCGGCTGCGATGCAGCAGTATATTGATAAGGAACTAGCAAAGGGTTTCATTTGTCTGTCCAACTCTTCAATCTCAGCAGAGTTTTTTTTTGTGATAAAGAAGGACAGAGGTTTGCACCCTTTTATTGATTATTATTGATTATTGAAGTCACTATTAAGTTTCGCTATCCGCTTCCTCTAATTCCGGTAGCTTTAGGGCAACTCAGGCACGCAAAATATTTTACTAAGTTATCGTTATGCCTTTCGGCTTGTCTAATAGCCTGTCCGTTTTCCAGTCATTTATGAACAACATATTTCGTGATATGCTTGACAAATTAATGATCATATACATTGAGGATATCTTGATTTATTATGTGGATATCTAAATTCAGTTCAGTAGTCTCTACTCTACCCTCCCTCACTAAACGTCACTCTAGTAGATTAGTGTGGAAGGAAGCTAAGAGCATTCACTGAGCTCAAAGACCGTTTCACTACCGCTCCCATTTTGCGAAACCCAGATCCAGAACTACCTTTTAATGTTGAAGTTGACTCATCTAACGTAGGTGTAGGTGTTATCCTGTCTCAGAGCCATGGACTACCACATAAAATGTTCCTGTGTGCCTACTTTTCATGGAAGCTCTCACCCGCTGAGTAAAACTACGATGTGAGTAACCAAGAGCTTTTAGCCATCAAACTCAAACGCTGGAAGAGTGGCGACATTGGCTCAAGGGGGCTGCTCATCCTTTCATGGTCATAACCGATCATAGGAATCTAGAATACCTATGTGCTGCTAAATGTCTAAATTCCCAACAGGCTAGGTGGTCCCTGTTTTTCACTCAATTCGACTTCACTGTTACTTATAGACCCGGATCTAAGAATACAAAGGCAGATGCTTTATCACTTCAGGCCAAAATTACCCCCTTGTCAGCTTCTCCCGAAAATATAATCCCTGAAAGGTTACTAGTTGCTCCCGTACAGTGGGACTTACGTACCGGAATCGTTCAATTCAATGATTCTCCCCCACGTAATCCCGAATTCCCCCGAGAATCTTACTTTTGTCCCAGAGTCCTTCAGAGAACGTGTGCTTACTCAGGTTCACGCAAGCCCTAGCTCTGGACACTCCGGTATCACGGCCACCATACATCTCTTGAGAAACCATTACTGGTGGCCTAACCTCGCAAGCAATACTATAGCATACATACGGAAATGCCCAGTTTGTCAGGTCTCCAACACACCCAGACGATTACCTGCTGGCCTGCTTCAACCACTACCCACACCACAAAGACCCTGGTCTCATATTGTCATAGACTTTATTACAGAGCTATCTAATTCTCAAGGCAACACAACCATACTTACCATAGTAGACCGATTCTCCAAGGCCTGCCGCCTAATTGCTCTCCCTAAACTCCCTACGGCATTTGAAATGGCAGAGTTGTTATGTAACTATGTTTTCAGATTCTATGGTCTTCCGAAGGACATTGTATCGGACCGGGGTCCTCAATACACCTCGCGTGTGTGGTCCTCATTCTTCAAGAGTCTGGGTGTAAACATAAGCCTGACGTCTGTTTACCATCCCCAAGCTAACGGACAAACCGAACGTCTACACCAAGAGATCATCCATTTCCTGAGACTGGAGCACGTACCTGATGTGGGCTGAATATGCTCAAAACTCTCTAGTCAAGTCTTCAAGTGCGTTTTGGGCTTCCAACCTCCACAGTTTTCCTTGTCTGGGGTGCCTACAGACCTACCCGCAGTCATGGACTGGCTGCAGCGAAGCAAATAGGTTTGGGATAGGGCCCACACTCACCTACTCCATGCTGTTAGATGCCAAACCAATGGTTTGGGCTCTGTTCTGGAGGAGGTCGCCGCTGCGCCTCCTGCTGGTCATCAGCGGGAGCCCTCATCCGAATATTAATGCCTTTTGAACTAAGTTTCACATGAACCCGTACCTGGTCCTGATTACTTCCTGTTTGGCACCTGAACACAACCAACAGGACTATAAAGCCCAGAACCACACGCCACTCTGTGTGATGTCTTGTTTTGCCATGTGCAGCATTTTAGAGCGTTATTCCAGACTGCCTTATCGTTACCGACTGGATTGTATATCGTTTTTTACTTTTTGCCGCCTGCTTTGGACTGTGTTTTTGATTGTTTTCTGCCTGCCTCGATTCTTGCCTGTTACCTCGTTTTGTTTTTGTCTCGCCCTTTTTGCTCTGAACACCCCTGTTTGACCTACGCCTGTTTACTGTTTACTCTTATTAATAAATCGCTGCAAATGGATCCCTCTGCCTCCGCCTCTTTGTTACAATACATAATTAAACAGGTAGGTAAATTATGATTCAGAGCAGGGATAATACATTAACTGATTTAATTGATATTGAATGGCCTTGCAGATGATGGCACACATGGAATGATGAGAGCGTGGCCAAGATGGTGTGCTTATACAGTGCCTTGCAAAAGTATTCATACCCCTTGAACTTTTCCACATTTTGTCATATTACAACCACAAACTTAAATGTTTTTTATTGAGATTTTAAGTAATAGAGCAACACAAAATAGCACATTATTGTGAAGTGGAACGAAAATTATATATGTTTTTCAAAATTTGGTAACGCTTTAGATTACAACCTACAAAGAACCGCGTAAGTACATTGAATTTACGGTGTAAGTTTCTGTAATTATAGTGTACCTATAAAGAACGTATGGGGTAGGTAAAAGGGAACAACATGGTACATTTGGGTCATAAGGGGGTAACAAACCAGATAATTAACATGCAACGAACCGTGTAAGTAAACTGAAGTTTACCCCGTGTAAGTAAACTGAAGAACTGAAACCACGTATCTTTTTTGTAATTATAGTGTACCTATTCAGTACCTATGAGAGAATAATATGCAACGTTTGGGGAATAAACGGGCAACAACCTGTGAAATTACAAATTATTTATACTGTAAGTATTTTAAAACTAAGGGGTACCCATTCTAATATTGCGTGGTATGATATGTATGACCAAAACAACAATCTTATAATTATGAGTGATTTAGAAAGACGATATACTTTTCATAATTTTATATTGTTAGTCTATTTTATTACAGGCCTAGGTATTTTTTAACCATGGGGTAGGTCTACAAATTCTATTATTAAGGAGTTAACGAGTTTCTGTTATGATTTATAATTCACGAGTCTACTTACCTTATGGAAGATTATTCGTCGATCTCAGACGCACCAGCAACTTGCAACCTAACACCACTATCACGAAAATAACTTTGCATGATATACCATCAGCTTAAAGCAAGCTCACCTCTTTCCAAATGCATGATGCAACGTTTGTATTTCAGTGAATGTATACTGTTTTTATAGCAAAAAATATGTAGAGTTTAATTTGGCCATCAAACAATTAAATTAAAACTACTGCAATATTTTTCTCTGTAATTACTGTGCAAATAGTCTTGTTTTTTCTCAAGTCCAACTTGTTACCCCCTTGTTCTGCGTAGTTATAGGGTAAATACAACAGTTGCGGGCTGTGCAATAAATATACATAGACACAATATGATATTCTTTACTTTGTCACCTTTATATTACAAACACGTGATCCAAAACAATTCTTAATCAAACAACAATTCTTAAACAAACAATTTTTATAATAAAACTGTGTTCACTTCCTGTTATTGTCATCACCTGTGTCTTCGTGATTAGTGTGTGTATTTTAGTTTCAGGTTTTCTTATGTTCAGTTTTGTATCTGGATTACTCTCTCGTGTTCTCTCTCGTGTGTTTCCCGGTTTCTTGGACTTTTGGACTCTGGCATTTGGATTACGATTTTGGATTACCCTTTTGGATACATTTGCCCTGGACCTTGACGTGTGTGTTTTTCGTGGATTGTGTTTTGTTTTGCACTGCTGTTTTTGCATTTGTCGTCGTCCCTTTATTTTTATGGTTAGTGTTTGTGTTTGTGTTTGTGTTGTGTTTGTCTTTCATTAAATATCGTTTGTTGTTACCCCCTTATGACCCAAACGTACCTACCTCGTACGTTCTTTATAGTGTGACAGTCTCTCAGGGCTGATCAGCGTCGCCCTGGCAACCGAGGCGCCGCACCTGTGCCAGCTCGTCACCGGCGGACCGGCCACAGCTGGACCGCATCACCACGCGGCTGTATAACGCCGCCAGCTCTCGCCCTCGCGAGACCTGAGTGAGTAGCAAATGCCAGGGACTAACGACTGTGTTTTTTTCCCTGTCTGCAGAGAGCAGCGAGTGACCGATCCGCCGGCTTAAGGAAGCGTGCACGGACACCCACTCTCACAGCACAAAGGGGCACACGGGACACGGAGTCTCACACAGGACACGGAGTCACACCAGCCACACCGGCTGCCACGCAACCGCACCACACGTTTGTTCACATTATAAATCCGCTCTCCGGGGTCTTTGTTCACAGCCTACTTTGTTGCGTGATTCTTCACCCGTGACAATAGGTACACTATAAGTACAGAAACTTACACCGTAAATTCAATGTACTTACGCGTTTTTTGCGGGTTGTAATCTAAAGCGTTACCCTAAATGATCTGAAAAAGTGTGGTGTACATTTGTATTTAGCCCCCCTGCGTGAATACTTTGTAGAGCCACCTTTCGCTGCAGTTACAGCTGCAAGTATTTTAGGGTATGTTTCTACCAGCTTAGCACATCTAGAGACTTACAATTTTGCACATTCTTCTTTGCAAAATAGCTCAGCCAGATTGGATGGGGAGCCTCTGTGAACCGCAATTTTCACGTCTTGTCACAGATGCTCAATGGGATAGTTGCATCATTGTGCTTGTACCCATAGTTGCAAACAAAATGTCATGAAAGGTGACTGTCTCTAATGAGAATGATGTTTATGAATTAAAGTTTTGGTGGTATACCTTGCCTTGGCTTTAGGTTAATGTGCTTTGAATGGCTGTATTTTTATTTTTCCTTAAAACCCACAGTTGTAACACTTCATCAATGCTATTAAATAATATTATTTCCCACCAAGTATGATTCGATTTAGAAATGTGTCATAGCAATATGTCTGACAAGAAAAAATTCAACTCTCCCAGCATGGTTACTGCTAACTTTTTTTGACCTCCCTTTTGTGGGGTTCAAACATTAAATCTATCATTTACTGTTTAAAATTGTACCCACTAGGCTAATCTATGCTTGATTACATGTGACAGCATAGGAAACTTAAGAAAACACACTATAGACACTGATACACACAAAGAATGAAGGAATGATTATGGGCAGATTATTTGTCAAATTAAAAACAACGCTGAAACCTATATTTTGTACTCCTAATGCCCTGTTGGCGTGATATGTCCTCAGCTGTGTTTAGGACACAGATCTGTGTTTAGGACACAGATCTGTGTTTATAATCATCAGCACTGCCTCAGATTTGACTAATTCTGTTTGATCTCCTGTTGAGCAGCCGGGTGAGCAAAGCCAGCTGGGCATCACTTGCCTTACTCTCATCCTCTGACTGGTAGATTTTCACATAACAGTATGATGCAGACACATCTCAGCATTCTTCTCATTACTTATTCCACCAGCAGATATATTTCAGACTGGTTGTAATGCATCACAGCTTGATCAAAGCATGTTTTGTTTCCTGGATCAACCTTGAAGCTATTAGAAGCTATCTGTACGCTACATTTCTGTCAGAGAATGTTATTTGAAACACTTAAAATAAAAAACATTGCATTATATCAAATTTATTTTATTTATCAACACTAAGTCACTTGGAATATTTTACATAGACAGTTTTGTACACAAAATATATTGGGTGTAATAGAATATGTTAACATGGATTAGGTTTAAAAAACACTATTTTTCACACAATGTACATTATTGTAGCTCCTCTATGCCCCATCCGTCTGAACGCGTGGATTTCTACAAAGCCCATCCTTCAGAAAAGTATAGCGTACTTTGACTGGCCAGCTGACACAGTGCATTGTGATTGGCTGCATATTTCAGGACCATAGTGGAATTGTTATGCCCTTTACCATAATTTAGAATTTTAGCTTCCAAAGCCATTGTAAAGACAATTAATAATGTCATTAGTTTTACCACATCATTTTAAGCACGAGACAGATCTAGAAAATGCAGATGACCAAGCTGATCGATTGGAACCAAATTTGCAGGCCACAGTGAAATGGAACACATAGTGCATCTATGTTTGTAGTCTTTTTGTGTCTAGTTATAAGCAAAAAACAAAGAATACTGTCTGTAAACATTAGTCCATCTGCACTTTTGATCATAACAATGACAAACAGTATGTGTTACTCTACACTGCTCAAAACTCTACATTTGAACAGTCAATGGCAAATAAAAGAATAATAAGACTTACTTACAGACTCTGATTTAGAAGCGGCAGATTGTCCTAATAAAGTCACCCACCAAGGAAAACAAGTCGTCAGCGGAATAAGTGAAGCTGCCCACTAAGGAGAGTGAGTCATCAGCAGAGTGAGTAAAGTCAGTTGTCTGCTGATGAGAGTGAGTTGTCCATAGAGTAAGTAAAGTCAGCCGCTAAGGAGAGCGAGTCGTCTACAGACTTAGGAAAGTATGTTGTTCGCTGCTGAGTAGGCACTGAGTAGACACTAGACAGCACCAGCTTATTTGTGGAAAACTCAACAGCTACTTGCGATAGTTGAGTGACTTCCAGCAACAAGTCAGTCTTATTTTTGGACTTTTGGGCCTGTCATAATCGGCAAGACAACTGCAATAACTGAAGCCACGCCATCTTTTTTGCATATACATTTGGGTGGCATTATTCAAATATTCCCACACTGTGACATAAGAATGTGGGGGAGGAGTTGACCGAGGTGTTTTCAGCAGCTCAGGATCAACCTTGTCTTTTAGTTAAAATCATTTTTTGGTAAAGCTTAGAGCTTTGTAACTTTACAGGTCTTATGCAACTTTCTGTGCATGTATAATACACTAAAGGACAAGAAAAACATAAAAATGCATCATATTACCCTTTAAACGGCAACAGGCCATTCAATTTAAACTTTATTTATATAGAGCTTTTTACAATGTTACGTTCTTTCAAAGCAGCTTTACATATAAAACTAAATATAAAACATTGTCTTTAAAGAACTGTCTATGCACTTTATATAATGCAATAAATAGAATCAAAATGAAACATTTCAAGATAGTGAGCATGTGATTGTCTGCTGGACATTTTCTTACCAGATCATTTACTTTTCTAAATATGGTGTGATGGCATGCCAGTGCTTAGCACCAGGAGAGAAAGATCTCAGGTGCTTAGCACTCTATGTGCACACAACCTCTCTCTGGACTCATAATCACTTCACAATAGTATAACCAGTTCACACACATCAGACAAGGTGAATTACAGAAGTCTGAGGCAGTGACATTTTAAAGTCATTGTGGAACTGGTTAAAGCATGAGAGACACTAGACAGCTAGACAGAAGGAGACATTGAATTAGCAACGCTTGTGCTGGTTCATGGCCTGAGGATATAATAAGAAACATGTTTTCTCTATTTTTGGTGTATTTGGAACACTTTAGAAGTTCATAGAAGTCACCCATTTTTTAAGCAAAAAAAGGGGTTTGATTGATGATTTCCCCATTTTCAAGACTAAAGGACTTTCTTAAGTGTAGTTCAGGCCAATAAGAGAAAGCCTTTTTTGAAGATGAAACAAGCAAACAAGCTCTGAATTGCTTCAGCCTTTCTTCTTTTTTATGTTTTTCCCCTTCAGAGAAATGTGAACATTTTACATTTTACAAAAAAGCAAGTGATGTTTGCATTACACTATATTTAAACCATATTTACAGTTGGTTGTTGGATTTCCACAATAATATTCGAATAATTACTGTATGTTTCCAACATGCACTGCAGCATGAAAAAGGCATTTTTTTAGTTTACTTATTGCTGGTATAATTTACGGCAGTTCTCACATTTAGTTGATTTAATTTGACAAAAACAGCAAAAAATCCCTTTTCTAAGAGTTGTAAAGGTGTGGCACCTTTACATATGTGTTTAGGGTTTGCCACATGCACTAATGCCAATGCTGAAGGGTTATAAACCTGTCGTCTTTAAATCAAACTAGGGAGACTGGTGACACAGTGTCTGAAATCCAAAGATTTACTGATCTCTGGTGTGCTTTATACCCCTAGTGTTTAAAATATTTGCAACAGAGGGAATAAAAAGGCATATTTACTTAGGTGCACTGTTAATTCCTTATTAACAGCCATATGCTGAGATCCGCCTATATACGCACAATGCATGTAGATTTTACTGTCCTGCTGAAAGGAAGCAAATATGGGACTAGTCAGGCATCTAAGAGAGAGAGGATGGAAGTAATCATCACAGTAAGAGGGGCTAAAACAGATCCAAATGTTCTGAAAATCAGTAGAACATTTTTCCACTATTGCACCTACAATTCCAACAGGTCTTGAGTTCCAAGCCGTCAAACACTAAAGCTTGGACAGGACTGCACCTCTAGACAGCAAATATCTTACTGTTTTTATAGATTTCAGTGGGTAACTTTTTTGAAGGACGTCAAAATTTTAATGCTATTAAAATATTTTTTTACAAGCCCTTTATAATTTTGCTTTATAATTTGGCATATTGCATAGACTTGTAATTTTATGTCACATACTTAAAAGAAAAATTGATGAAGCTGGATCTATGTGCAGATATAGGCAATTTAATGAATCCAAACATAAACAATACATAGCATGGGAACATGAAACATGTTAAGAATGAAGCATGAAAAGCATGCAACACTAAACAATAACAGACAAAACTAACACTAGAAACAGGGTAAACAAGAAACACATGCACACAAGACAATAAACCAATCAGAGCGACATGTAGGATAAGGGAACCAATACTGTAACATAAACATAAAAGACATGACACATTAACAAAACAGACACAATTTATAGTTACAATTTACAAGTTGTATTATATATTTATTAACTATTCTACACTCTGTTCTACATATTCTACACTACACTTTTAAAACAGTGTTTACTGTACTTTTACTTTATTTCTAGGTGGACGATGCAAACGGAAGTTTGATGCTTTAAGCACAGAAGAGTTGAAGTTAAAGAGTGGCCATCAGAAATATATTTAATGAAAGCTGATATTGTGAAATGTATTATTTAAATTCTGCAGAAAAAATATGCTCATGGCATCCACTGCAAAGTCCTATCAGACATCATTAGTTACTTTACACCAGGTGTTGTAATTAAGAATTAGTTAAAATCTGCATAGAACTGCAAAGAGGTATTAAAATGCAGTGATAACATATTTACAAAAGTACACAAATAGTTAAAACGATGTACCTAAATTCTAAATAAAAATGGTTTAATAAAAACAGTATGATTTATTACTATTTACATATACAATAAAATTCTAGGTAGGAAATTAATCTAGCATGACACAGTAGTTAGTCACTAGACATGTTGTGAGAATCTTCTGTGGAGATGAGATCTGCTTCCAAAGTCATTAGATCTTATAACTTTCTTGTATGCATTTCTGGCTTGGGAATCTGATATAATCAACTATATCTGCTGGAAGTCGGTATGCCTGATAGAAAAACATTTGATAGAATTATATCTTATAGCAGTGGGTCTAAACGATTATTGTCTGATAGAGGTATGTGCTTGCCTAGTAGGGCAGTAATATAATGCTAAAATGTGGGTCACTGATAATACTTTTGCTGATTACTAGGTGCGGTAATTTTCATTCTTATATCTTCATGAATCAAATCTGTAAAGAAGTCTGGTGCATAAGATCTGACAATGTTGGGGAAACATTGTCACTTTCAAGAAGATTCTAATAAAGTTGCTTTTAATTATTTGGAACTCAACACTAAGGATGTTTGTTGGATGTTTTATTGGAATTTCCTATGGGGAGGTTTCTTTTGTTCTGGTACAATTGTGTTTTTGACGCTACTGAATAAATTAGTCTGTCACATTATATCATTACAAACTGAAACTGATTAAGATAAAGCTGATCTTCATGTCATGCAAGATATGATGATTGATTCATTTCTATCAAAGCAAACACAGAAGATGATTTATTAGTAGATATGTCTAATGAACTGGTGGATGTGACTGGATAATGTTATGCTCTTATGCGAAAGCATGCATTTATTTACTTCACAACCAATGGGCCTTAAAATTGATAAACAATCTTTATGGGGGTTCACTACACAGGGAAAGCTATCTATCCAACATTATCTTGTTAGTATTTGTAGGATTAGGATTTGTTAGAATTTGTAGGATTCATATTTATCTACCTACATATGTATCTTTTTGTTGGCCTATCAGTCCTAGATGTTGAAAAACTACATCAAACGGCACATAATATATAATAATTATTTAAAGGTAGGGTAGACAATTTTGGAGAGGTTAGCAACAGCAAGCAAGCTTTTTTAGAATTCCACCCTTCCTTCAAAGCTCTCCCTTCAAAATCACACACAGCCGCACACAGCCAATGAAACATGCTGATGAGGGAAAATTATCAGCACAAACAGGGTGTGCCGTAATATGCAAATGCTTAGTTTGACAGCCAAGTATGACATCCTGTATTCAGACTCATTGGACAAACATTTTATGGTCCTGTTCACAGAAGATATATATTTATATAAATATATCTGGACCACTTTACTTAGCGATTGCTACCAGGATGTAAAAAGAAGTTTAACCAGCATAACAAAAATGTTTCTGGAAAAAATTGCCTACCCCACCTTTAAATAATACAATAATAATAAATAATGAGAAAACACTATTGTTCTGCATTTTTAATCGGAATTTCATCATCATACAGTATCATCACTGCAACTGTTGTCTTTAAACTTCAATTAAACACTACTTACAACCTTTGTTTGTATTATATAGTTGATTTACATATTGGATTAAACTAATCCAGTCAGATTGCACATTTTTGAAGGATTTTACAGGCAATCATAATTACCTGTGATTGTACCAAGTATGAGCCTATTAACAGAGATTATACTTGAGGACTAGATTCTGGTAAATCTGTCCATGCCTGTGTGTACTGCCTCGCAGAGATAATTCTCGCCTGTTTATATTAGAGCTTTTACCAGCTTCTCAGTAAGCACATGTGGAAAGATTTCCTGATTAAACTCTTACTTCACAGGTTTCATAATGACAAGTAAACTATGGATGCCTCCAGATGGCTTTTAAGAAATATCTCTGTCAACATGGAGCGTTTGTATGCAGTCCCACCATATGCTCATTTGCTTCAGAAAGAACATAATTTCCCACGGGCTTTCGGAAATAAAGGTGTAATCCATTATATTGCAGACATTTTGTTCTCCAGATGATCTATGAGATGATGGCTGCTCTTTAGCTGGGTTCCACATATTTGCCACAAATCATTCCACTTTTCCTTAGAATCATCTTGAATCTTTTTGTATGAACAATATTTATACAAATGTCCGAACTACAATATAAATCTTCCTCACCTTTACTGTCATATTTATTTCTGTGATCTCATTTTAGATTAAGAGGTGGTACAAATCAAGCTGTTGCCTGTGGACTTTTTTTCCAGTTGGATATTTTTTAATCTGTATAGAAAGTCTCAAATAAATGTACTTTAGCCTGTTGCCATGAAATGTTAGCCACGTGTGGGTGTGTAGTCCCATGATGTGGCATAGCAGCTAAAGTTCAGGGTTGATAACTAGAAGGTTGCTGAGGCAAGCCTAAAAGAAATGAGCCAAGAGTTATCACCATTGTGCCCTTGAGCTTGACGCTTGCTTAAGACCTCAGCTTGCTCCAAATGATTATGCCTGTAAAAATCCCTTTGGAGATAAAGTGTCTGCTAACTTCTACCTTTCCTTTTTTAATGTTTTATTTTGAAATAAAAAATTATTTAGCTGTGTTCCACATTTTGCATGCAATTCTTTTACTGCATGTTTTTTTTCCCTCATTAAAATGGTGGAACAAATAATGCCATTTCCTTAACACCCAATAAGTGACAATTTGTGCTCTTTCTACAAAATAGTGGGAAGACAAAATCTAATTTTATTTTCTCAGTTGTTACACACATTC
>JAZGTI010004327.1:0-28433 GCA_036877585.1 Botia kubotai | reverse complement strand
ACAAGTATATGTATGTGTCTTCCTACATACCAGGTCGCTGGTACCGCAGCCCTCCCTCATACACACGCAGCCACTGCGCTTCCTGGACACTCTGGGAGTTTCCATATGTTGTGATGATTTTAAAAAATGCCAGGCTGTGAGATTCAGTCTGTCTGACATACTGAGATATCTCACCTCATGATGGCCCTGTCCCAAAACCTAGTGAGCTTCCTAGCTGTCAGTTTCCTACATTGGCAGCTGTCTTTTAATGCAGCATCATATCTGAAATGGAAACATGATCAAATTGGCACACCCTATGAAGTGCTAGCATCTAGAGTTAATAGTTAATGAATGGCCTTCTGCTGGTAAAAATCATAATACATAGCACACAGAAAACGTATCAATTTCTGTTGATGTTTAAAAGTATTTGCTGTATTGTTTTCAACATTTCCCTCATTGCCCCATGGCCTTATGGGATTGCCTTTACTTTGAGGGCACGCCTACAGTCTTCAAAATGCTGCATATGTAGGCAACTCACTAGCTTTTGGAACACAGCCGATATAATTCCCACTCACAAACAGGAAACTATGTCTTTTTCGTAATAAAGTACTGCAGGGTTTTAGTGGGTAGTTTGTGATATAAGGCTTGGTGCACTGCCAATTAAAAGAAATATCATAATGAATGTGGCTGCTTTACAGTCTCTGTGAGTGTGATATTAAAAACTCATTATCTGAAGGCTAAAATTACCATTTCTACAAAGATCCAGAGATCACCACATCCATGGTTAAGCCACCTGAGGTTCGCCTCACTCGTCTGTGCGGTATGTTAGACAATGGCTGCTTTTTCCATTCTGCTGCCTGACATTATTTTGTTCTTTTGTTGTTGGGTTGTGTCTGTATCACTGTCGTCAAGCAGTAACATTAAATTTCAAACATGCATCTGCGTCTCCCACAAGCCACAGATCAACAGTCTGTGCCAACATCATCAGAATATTCCATATATTACTCCAGTCGCCATTCCAGAACCTGCTGAGGAATGATGGCAGCACCCAGATATTAGACAGGGAGGGGGGTAAGGAAGGAGGGAGGCTTTGTAAAGAAGAGAGATGTGGGGGGAGAAAAAAAATGTCCTTGGAAGTGTGAGCACTTCTGCAGAACAATTAACTTAATTAAGCAGACAGCATGAATATTCATAAGGCAGTTAATGTCTCCCTCATCCAGGCAGATGAATGTGATGCAACGACTCGCTAGTCAAGCATGTCTAAGAGTCGTGTGGAAACTGCACCAACATTTTGGTTCTTTGCCTGGAATATCAAAGAAATTAACAGCCCCCCGGAAACCCTTAAAAGCAGGCAAATTAATTAGAAGTCTGCGATTTATATAGCATGCATACAGGAGAGCGTATACCGCTGCTCTCAGAGAACGCTTGTAATTGGTCAGGGCGGAGCGTTTCTGTTCATCCTGTATGATGTCAATAATGTCCCTGGAAAGCAGTTTACAATAGGGCTATATTTGTGGAAGAAAATCTAATCATTGTGTAATTTAAAGCAAAATATAACTGTTACAAGTCAGACAAGACTGTAAAAAATGATGCATAAAAGCATTAAACGAAACTCTTTTTTTAGCTATGCTAATCAGATGTCAGTGGTTTTGCTTCGTGAGGGCATTTCATGTGTGTTTTATTGAGGTGTACATGCTAATTACTGGTGGTAAATCACACCAGTTGATGCTGTAAATGGCTGTTTTTGTAAAGCTGTAACAAAGAGCCATTTGACTTCATCCCAGAGGAGTGAATCCAGTCTGATGTCACACTTCCAAACCTGCGCATGAGACCGGCAGGGGCAGGAGTGGCGTTTTTCCCCCCTCTGCATTTGTGACAGGAAACTGTTTACAAACACTCCTCAGGGATTGGGCACTAATGAAGAGAAAGCGTGACCTCGGTGCGGTCAGTTTGCAGTGAGCACAGATTTGGAGGGCTTCCACTGCTCCTAACAACAGCACTCCATTTTGTTGTGCCTGAAATGACAAGTGAAGGTCAAACTCTTGGCCAGAGAATTAGGGCCTGAGTCCACTGCTGTACCCCTCTATCCTGCTCTATTATCCTCTCCCCCCAAGTTTGGCAGCACAGAGGGGTCAGTTCTGCCTCATTCCTGCAAAAAACAAAGAAAACTGGGGCCCAGATTCAGTGCCAGTGTGGCCACAATCAGCAGCCGAGAGTCACAGGGAAGAAGCTGTTCCAGACACTTTTAAACACAATTATGTGTGTGTGTGTGTGTGTGTGTGTGTGTGAGAGAGGGCCATTCAGAAAGACTTGACTGTGATTAAATCAGTCCGGTAATGATACACTCGCTTGCTGCTGCTATTATGAGCTGCTTGTTTGTTTTGGCTGGATGAGTTTCAGAACACAGTCAAACTAAATCATTCTGACAGCAGAGAAACTCTGACGACAGGTTTGATTTTTTTATTGGCAGCACTGCTCTGATTGTTATAGTGCAGGAATATAAACTGGTTCACCTACAAGGCTGTTGCGGTACATGATCATATTTTAACTAGCAGTCACACTCTGTTATTCTGTGACTCGCAGTGCACTTTATTTCTTTTTTTTTGATTCGCCCCAAAGGGAATATAGAATATAGGTCACAGAAACGGGTGTGATTTGAGATCTGTTAGATATTACAGCAGGGACAAGTTAATGTATTGCATTTAAAAAGTATTAAAATAAAATCACTAATTCAACAAACCATCACAATGAAGTAAACAAACACCCATTTCTATATAACATAAAACCTAAATTGATCCTGCTTAACTTTTTAAATGCAAATATTACTTGGTCTTAATGTGCTTGACGTATATTCTTCCAAACATGAAAGAATACTTTTACTTTTATAAAAATACTTTTAGAATACTCCATCTGTTTTTTTGAAGATTTATCTCCTAAGAGCACATGAGAGGTGCTGTAAGTTTTGGGCTGTTCTTGGGACAGCTGCAGGAGGCACGCGAGGCACCATCCTTGATCCTCACCTGCTGGTATTTTGCCGAGAGGAAGTGTTGCTTGGACAAGCATGAAGATGGAGTCTGTGTCCCTCCCAGCATCCATCTGGGCCATCTCAGCCACAGAGCTGTCTCCTCCAACACATGCCACTCCAGAGTGAGTGCCAATAGATGGATGGTGAGTCATGTGACCCACAATTAAATGTACAGAATCATTAGGCTGTTGTTCTTTCACATGTGAGTAAATGTAAATAGAACATGGTTAACAATGAAGTGTACACTACAGCTCCATTCCGGTAACTCTTATAAGAGTTCTACATGGACAGTATGAGGCACACTTCTGATTCAGTGAGGAAGCAGCATTGTTATCCGAAATGAAGGGCAGCACGGGATGCATGGATGAGGTCACTTATGAGGTTTCGTTTTTGTTTGGATGTTGACTCAGAAGTCAGCCAACTAGGTAGGCAGTAGATAACCAGGCAGCTTACTAGGTTTTTGAGCCAAGACAGTTTTTTTAAGTTATATATTTATATATATCTTTTGCCTTTTTTAGAGACAAACAGGAAGAGATAGGGGAGGAA
Organism: Botia kubotai; assembly: GCA_036877585.1. NCBI lineage: Eukaryota > Metazoa > Chordata > Actinopteri > Cypriniformes > Botiidae > Botia > Botia kubotai. The sequence continues at coordinate 24,883 of JAZGTI010004327.1, read as the reverse complement.
AGAGGGGGTACGATCAACTGAAAGCACTGTACGTCTGGGCAACATCCATACAGCTATGAGTCCTACAGATCAGAGCCTATTTGATTAACTTCATTTTAATATACAGATTACAACAGTCACATTAGTTAGCATTCAGCATTTCCTTAATATGATTAAAAATTCCTAGCTACTGAGACTCTATTAGATGAATCCATTTCAGTGAATGGAAATCATCTTTCCCATTACATTGTATTGAACAACAGATAAGCTGTGGAAGGAGAGATGGGCTGGATTTTAATTGGAAAATGTTTTTTCAAGAATGGCAGAAAATCTGTCAGATCTCAGCAGCGGAATAAATCATTAAAACAGCTGAGTCCTCTAATCTGCTTTAAGCACATTACTAATAAATGAACACAGACAGAATAAAGCTGATTACATTGAATTCAGAAATGCCCTTTAGCAGTACTGAACAATCTCACAAATAGATTTGTTTAGCACACATAACCGGCACTAATAAGCAAGTAGTCATAGCACTCTCCAAACGAGTTCTGTGACCTTGCTGTCACGGCTGTTTGCGATACATTTGCTCATAATCCACTATAGATGAGACTGGGGCTAGTTGTCACATGGGGAAATTGTCACCAGGACTTTATCTCAGTAACTAAAAGGTTTTGACTCTCTGTGCTTATGTTTCCGTTTTGTGGTGTTTAATTATTTGTTTGTACACTTCATAAAAGCTGCAGTAGCTGTGGTTCTCAGTGTGACAACTTACCCCATATAGTGTAGCATGTTATGTTGTCACAAAAGGTATGTGTGTGTTTGTGTGTGTAATTTATTAAACAAATATATTATTTGTTTATAAAACATATAAATATGTGTGAAGGGTCTAATATTTGTAACTTTGGGTATGTCTTAATTGACCAAACTGAGTAAATATCAGGATAAATGAAAGCTCAGCTGCTCACTTCTGGGTTATTTATGAAGCAGTGATCATGATCAGCTCTTTCTTCTGGTTCCTCTGTCTGAGATCTTGAATGGCTGAAGCTCAAAGCGAGAGACCTCATCAAACACACGACGGGCTGAGACAAATCAAAGCTTTACAGAAGTGTGCTGGATGAATGACACAGATGTCTATCTGTTTTATTTCATTTATTTGGTGATAAACGTTTTGTTTAAATTGTGGTACATTCACATTTATGTATTTGCAGATTCTTTTATCCAAAGCAACTTTACAGTACATTCAAGTTGTACTTTTTGTCTGTGTTTGTGTGGTTTTGTGGGACTCAAACCCACAACCTTTGTGCTGCTAACGCAATGCTCTACCAGTTGAGCTACATGAACACATTTATTTAGCTCCTGCATTGCAGGAGAATTTGTAGTATTCATGAGAGTTCAAGAAGATGTGGCTTTTGGCTTTGTTCTGAATTACGTACTGAAAAGAGAATCCCAGTCAGCCAGTGAGAAGTAGACTGAACATTTCTGAACACTTCCATCAGTCTCATTTCCTTCCTGTCAGCAGCCGCTGTGATGGCAGTAAAACTGTGCGAATAAGCTCTTTGCGTTGGAGGTGCTGATAATTAATGCAAACGTGTGAGGGGAATAATTGCATCTGTTGCTGACGTGCTGTCACTTTAACATCTATTGAACACGTGTCACACGCTGCGTGACTCCATGTGAGACGCAGCTGAAATAGCATAATTCCGTTTACACTGGGGGAGGCATCAGATTGCTGAAGTAATTAATGAGTTAAGATCTATTAATGACAAATGTGTGATTAGTATTATATTCTGTGGAATGAATTCTTCAGAGGTTAATTAATACAGTTCAGAGGAATGAGGGCAGGGATTCAGTTTGTCCACTAACATGTTGAAAGTGTTTAAAATGTGTTTTAATATCTCTCCATAATAAAACACCTCACGGATTGTTCTTAATAACCTCTCAACTATAAACATTAAAATCAGCTCACATTAGTAATATTATCACCCTGATAAAACCCACTTCCAGGTCTTGTGCTTCCTGTTTTGTGCTTTCAATATTTAATATCAGTGCATGTTAAAAGGGCCTGTACATATCCAGAACAGAATCTGTTCAAAATGAGAATGATTGCCTATGAACAATAAGTTTATAATTATTCAGACTGTCAAATGTGTGAATAAAGGAGAATGTACTGTAGCTGTGTTCAAATTTACAAGATTCCTAGACAGTGTTCAAAGCTCCCTATACATACAGCAGGAGTATTTGTTAAAGTTACCGCACTTCACTGCATTCATTCCATTTGAATTGTCATATTTAGACCTCCTAAATTTAGAGATATACGACTGCTGCGATATTTAAAGGGTTAAATAATACTGATACTCTCTTTTCTCAGGCAATGAGAGTGAATAGAGACTGAAGTCTGTTTTTAACCTTCACTCAACATCTTCATTTATGTTCACTTTTTTTGGTGCTATTCTCTTGATAAGAAAATTAATTTGATTGAAATAATTTTGTTGATATGTGCGTTTGAAATCTCTGAATATCTGGTCAGCTTTGTAAAGCACTGTGAGGAGATTGGACAGCACAAGAACTGACACACATTTTCCTGCCTGAAGATTATCCTGTTTGGCAAACAACAGAAAAAGTGATCTTTTATCCTCTGTTTTATTCCCGCCGGGTTAAGTAGCTTAGATATCCTCAGTGATTTATCATGCAGACAAAAATTAAATTGTAGTGAAGTCGTCAGAGCATCGTTTTTATAAATCCTGAATAACCAATAAGCTGGTGAAATTGAAATACATAGACGTGGACGTCACAGATGTGGAAATACAACCATCATCCTCAGTGTTGCTGATGTTCTGTACAAGAGCAAGACTATGAGAATGACCTACAATGAATTCTGTTATCATAAAAGGCAATATGATATCCACTGGTCTATTATGCCAGCTCGAACTTAAGCTGTTTTGTCTTTTTTTTTTACATTAGCTACATGTGTTGTGTAATTAATGATGTTAATTACAGATTATAGCTTTGCAGCTTCCCCTACGCTGGTTCATAATGGCCATTCTGATGTATTTTGCAGAGAGGCTGGAAGTGGAGAGGGAGGCAGGGGTTCATATCTGTCCTGCAGACTCACATCCAGCCTGCAGCAGGAGATCTTTGCTTTTCCACCGTCCTGTTAAACATAACCCCCATTAGACATCTTGGGGAAACTCATCCCAAACAATTTTAGGTTGTGAAAATGTTTCCTTATTCAGTGCATTATGTAACAAAAACTTTTAAAAAGTTATTTTGAATGTTGTAAAATGTTATTCAAGCTATTTTTTGTAATGTTTTTAAAATGTTCCACTAACAATTTTAGCATTAATGCTAACATTTTTGGTAATTTTGAGATAACTGAGAGAACTTGTAGAGAATGTTAGCCAACGTTTAGAGAACATTCCCTGTTAGCTGGGATGACCTCACATAACACAGTTACACTATGACTTGAACAGAGTCTGATCTCTTTATATTCTACATCTGTAAGAAGATTTTACTTTCGATCTATGTCCTCTGACCACCTTCATACAGCACAAATTAATCACCGTACAACATGAACCTTTTCTTTACTGGATGTTTGCCCTTGTCCCTGTGTCACAGCCGTGGACCTGCATGCTGTGTTTTTAATCAAAGACCACCGTGCCAGATTCAGCACGTCCCTCCCGCAGCGCCCAAAAAATGCACTCGGACAGCAGGGCGACAGTAACGGATGAGCGTTACGCTGGGGCCGGAGATATTTAAGAAGAGCTAATTGTGAGACGTACTGGAGCGCACGGAGAGAGACTGTACGATTTGGTGTGAGCGATGCTCTGCGCCTATGCTTGACTCAATGGCGGTACTTCATCACTGCTTCCAGAACAGGTAATTAAAAAGCCACCTGCCGAGCCGCACCGGAGAGACCTGCTCTACCGGAGAGCTTCACACTAGGCCCCACGACACGCTGCTCCAATCAAAGTATTATCACTCATTTCATAAAAATACACTACACTCTTCCTCCCTCTGTCCCTGACGCAAACACTACTTCATTTGTTAAATAGTATGTGCAGTACACACCCGTCATACTCCTCCAGGACGGAAGGAACATCTTTTCTCTTAGTGACTGTGGAAGAGAAAGTGTTCATGTTTTTAAGGTAGGAAAGCACTCCAAACTGCCTTTAGTACCATTTCAAGGGTTTGGCAAACGGCTACAGCAGAACATATGGTCTAGCTGTTAAGCAGAATTTATACTTGCATGTTGTTTGCATTTTTAATCAAGAATATGAGTTGGGGTAGAATGAGGCTGCTGCTCTTGTGTTTGGCTTGTGCAAGCTGTGCAAAATAAGGTCAAAGTGGTTTACTATTTGCATTATAATACAGTGATGTAAGAAGGGTTAAAGGGTTAACTATGTAAACAAGAACACTGCCACTAGGTTTTGGAGCAGAGCTGCTGTTCTGTCATTCAGAACTTACCTGAGTGAACACTTCATGCTTTTTGTCTTTATCTTACAGCTGTTTAGTTTTAGCTTCCCGTAGCATGAACCTCTGGCCTGCAGGAAATGCCAGTGAATGCAGGGGGAAGAGGGGTGGCATGTCACAGATGGCATTGTGCATGCCCGTGGCCCACTTTCAGGAGCACCTCGGCGATGGAGGAGGTCCCAGCTGTGGCCGCCCATCACAGGGTTCACCATGTTCACCATGACACATGCAGATGGATTTTTTTGTTGTTGTTGTTGTTGTGGAAGAACATGCTTCATAATGCAAACAGACATGCACATTACGACACGCCTGGCTGTCCCGGGTACCAGCTCAACTAGATTACAAAATCATCTGCACAAAAATGTCAACACAGAAATTCAACTGATCATAAGCTTCAATAAAACACAATTTTGTTTTCTCTAATTATTAGAATTATTTATAAAATTATTGTAAAATGTTTTCTCTTCTTTTTCAGAAGAAACAGAAAGCTGCTGTTTGAGTGTAAAGTAGAGATATAGGATGTATCGGATTATTTATTTATCTGAAAATACACACTGTAAAGATTGTTAATAAAATTCAGAGAAAAAAACAAATGTAATTGTATACCGCACACACTGCTCCAGAACGCTGTTCAGGATATGTGGGTTTAGAGGGGATTAAGTGTGATTCACCATTGTTTATTAATAGGTCTTTTAAACCTCCTCTGTGCCATGCATGCACACTTAAGTAGGCAAGATTTGGATAGTCTAATGTCTACCTGTTTAAATACAGAGTGTAATTCTTGGAGCTGGCCTGTAGGGGGAGCACTTGCAAATCAAAGTGAACCTCACTGAACAGCTCTGACCTTGTCAAACAAAGCCACAAACCTGTCGCCTATTCACAGCTGAATCGACTGGCAGTTCAGCACCCAGCTGTGAAAGATCATTCATTTGGGTTAAACATTTCATTCAGAGTTAAAGCGCTGCTTAATCTACACAGCCTCTGCACATAAAATGCTAAATTAGACTCCTAAATGACCATGTAAATGGCCAAAAATGACATTTTCTTGTATGAGCTTTGGTTATCCGTAAACAGCTCTGAATTACTGGCACTAATTGCTTCTCCTGAACGTGACTGTCGCTGAATATTGCCCAGGCATCTCTCACAATGAAGTCTTGGTTTTAATTCGATCACATATATTCTCTGAGCTCTGCATTCTCTCCCCGATCACAGCACAATGAGATATTTAATTTCTATTAGGTGAAATGTTGTTTAATGGCTACACATTGAGCTCTCAGTCTCTGCCCTCGGAACACATCATCAGGAATCCGATTCTATTACTGTTCAAATGGCTTCTGGAATCAGGTAGCCACATTCATTACAGCACAGATTGGAAGTTCCCCTTCCAATAGCAGGGGGCGCCTGCTGGTGTGTGTGTGTGTGTGTGTGTGTGTGTGTGTGCAGTAGCCTGTATTTGTCTCTGTGGGCACAAGGTCTTGGGTGTGTGTGTGTGTGTGTGTTAGGAAGTGGGTAGGGGGGTTTGGGGGTTTGGGGGGGGCACTGTGTCAGAACAGATGGGTGCAGGTCAGGTTTCTGAAGGAGGATACACTTCTCCTGTCATTATGAGGGTAAGATGCATTTAAACTATCCATAGTAGTGTTGCTACTTCCAGTATAACACACACACACACACTGCAGAGAAATAGACAAAAACAAAGCAGGAATAAGTTTATTGGTTACTTTTTTACACTACTGTGTAGTTTATAGACAGATAAACACACATCAAAGACACATTTGTACATTTCATAAGCAGGAAAACAAATTTAAAAATGTCAAGTCTTAATTATGGTTTATAAGTGTAAGAAAATGTTATTGGTGCTGTTTTAGATTTTGTATTAACATTATCATTGTTTGGTTATAATGTTTTTGATATATGATATATAATATTAAAAAAGTTCTACTAACATTACTGCATGAACGTTTTTGGTAACTTTGAGAGAAACTTTACAGAACAATAAACTGACTGTATTTACAGTCTGTGTTTACAGCAAAATGTGGGAAGAGAAGACAATTCAAAAAATGATTCATTTTAAATGTGAGTGCTTAAACGGAGAATTAGCATAGAATCCTTGACCCTCCTCACCCTAAAATATTGATTTCTCCTGATCTATTGCCAATACTTAATGGCTTAACACAATGTCAGGCCTGTTAGCATTTCCAGAGAGCTGCTGAGAGTGAACAGACCCCGAGGGCAGATGCTAATGCTCTTCCAGCAGCAGTGAAACCTGAGGGGGCGGCCGTCACCTGTGCACAGGGGCATCAACCCAAACCTGAGAGGAGGAGCTACTGTGATGTTCCTGTAGTGTGTGTGTGAGACGTACCGGTGACATCTGCTTGTATGTCATCTAGTTTGAAGAGCATTGCCACCTCCTCCAGGTAGATTTGTTTGCCTCCTCCTTGTGGCCGGTGGGGTTCACAAAAACTTTTACACACTTGGAACAGTTCTTGAAACCTGCAGAGCACAAAGACAGAAAAAAGAGCATGAAGATGCATGAACAAGTGAAGATGCACAAATCCCTTGTGTCATCAATCTCTTGAGCCTTCATTTGAGCGCTATCTAGCATACGAGTGCACAGCTGTTAATGTAAGCCAAAGCCCCCGTCCTACACAGTAATGATTTCTGGTGGTGAGTTCAGCTTTTGTCTGCCACCCTCGCTGCAGAGCGTCTCTCACACAGCGTGAGTTCAGTCTCCACCAATTGAAAAGGTCAAATCTGTGTCTGTTGTTTACAGAGGCTGAACGGTTGCCAAAACTGAGAAGACTAGAATAAGTACAGTGTGTGTCTAGTGCTGTTCACTTTATTTGTGCTAGTACAGAGTGATTAATATCTAACTATATATATATATATATATATATATAGTTATGTATATATGTGTATATATATTATACACAAATATAGCACAAATATATGTGGACATGTTTTTCACCCAATGCTGCTAATCTTGAAGTTATAAAATATAAGCCAAAGCAGTCAGATTCTAGCTGGTTAGCATGACCTAGTTAGCCCTTTCAAGCATCTTTCTCTGCTGACATACAGTGAGTTGCCACTTATTTGAATAAAATGTGCATAATATTTGAAGAACAAATAATTTATTATATTTGCATTATTTGTTTTATTTACACATGAACTGTGTGTTAGATGTTTCTCTTAAAATTCCTTGGGAAAATACACACAAACGAGACATTGACAATAATGTGTAACTAGAATAACGAATTAAAAATGTTCATATTGAAATTTCTGGGGGTTTTTTTCTCTCTAACTCCCTTTGTTTGATTCTTTTCGGACAGAACGCAGTATTGACTAACAGTGGATCATAATTAGCAGAAATTAGGGGGCTGCTTTCCTCCCAGCCTTCCTGGAGCGCCTGAGATCGATGGAAGCTGAGGTGAGCCTCAACTCTCTCTCCTTCCTTATTACTTTAATCCGGCCCCTGAAGCTCTCGACCCTCGACCTGCTAACGAGCCGCTGCCCTCGGCTTGCCCTCCGCCGCCCCCTTGCTGACATCACAGCGCAAGAGTTGCAGGGGGTGCCCAAGGTCACGGTTCAAATAGACTCGGAGAGTGCATGCGAGTGAATTCAGGATGTGGCGTGGGGGGCTGAGGGGATTTGAATCTTGAAAGAAGGTTACGAGACTGATGCTGATTCCAGCTCCCACCTTGTGGCTCCTGGGGGCCTCAGTGGTGGGACGCTGGGGTCCGAGCGGGAGGCAGGTGCAGGGGGCGGAATCAGTGCTGTTGTAGCTGTGAATGGGGCTCAGGAGACTCAGCAAACATCATCCCTTTCGAGGGGGCTTCAGACTCACTACACGACATGTGAGAACACAAACTTGGCCTGGCAGAAGACACTTTTGGTGCATGTCTGCATCAGGGACTCGTTGATGTACAATAAAAATAATGAAATAAATAAAAACAAAAGTATTTTTTTGATCTTCTTTTTGTCTTTTGTTTCCCCACAGAAAGAAAGACACCTCACTGCTGAGGTTTGAGTAAGAATGCTGCCAGCAGAAGACAGACAGCCAGAACATAAGGTTCAGAACAGAGCTCTCATCTCTCATGAATTCATTACACTGAAAGGAAAAACAATGTTTTTGCTATTTTCATGATGATATCTGAGTTGGAGTTCATGGTAAATCCAAACAGAGAGTCTGTGTGTATGAATGATACTGTGTTACTATGGCACATAATCCCGTGATTGCGTGCGTGATGCGCAGTGGCTCACAGAAGCTCACTGAAAGACAATCCTGACGAAGAGACCGCGCTCAGGTTTCACCTCCGCCAGCACTGTTTGTGTTCCTGCAAAAGGCCACGGAGATAATCAGCCTGCAGAGAGTCCGAGTTCACACGCGCTCACTAGAACATTTTGAGAAAGCCAGACAGCTCATCTGATTACTGCAGTTTACATCTTCAAAAGTTTCATGGTCTGGTTTAGCCACAATACATTGTTGGTTATTGGTAATGTAAAATGGTTATTGGTATGTAAAACTGTACAGAGTGTTTTGGTCTCAAATGGTTTTTCCAAGCAAACCTTTTATAATCTGTATGAGTGTATGGGTCATATTTCACCCCAAAATCATAAGAAAATGAAGCATGTTTTTAGGATCTTTGAGATGTGCGTTATGACATTATTTTCATGGTAAATAATCACCACAGAATTTTAAATGTTTAGTGGTCATGAAATTGTGCTCATTTCCTATTTTTCTCATGTTTAGATAGATGTACTTTTCTTTATGCAGTTTCATTTTTTTATTTTTAAATGAGACTTTGACCTGAAGTCCTAAGATTCAGTCACGTGTGTTTCTGTGTGTCATATCTGTAGCTTAATAATGACGCTCATCTTTCAGACACGTTCCTGCCACCTGAGGACATTCTATGAGGTCAACATGAACTGGAGCAATGCAGCCTCCATGTGACTCAGTGGCTTAAGGCTGTTTTCCCCCGAGGGCAGTCAAGACGGGCTAATGTCACCCAACACATTGACTGCATCTGCCTCCGTCCAGCCCCCGGTTCAGGTCACAGAGGGTGCTGATGGGAAAGGCAGGAGTGGCTGAATGGTGTGGCTGAGGGTCTCCTGTGGAGAAGATGATGTGGCACAGGGGAGCACTTTCCCATAATCAGGGTAAATTACCTGAGCATGGGGTCAAGTTACACATTGATTTCTGAGACAAACAAAGCCCCAGGCCTGCCTGTAAACACCAGCCCACCGTGCTAAACAGCTACTGACCACACAGACGAGCCACGCTGTCATGCTTCCTGTTACAGTACGGCGGCATTTGTATGATGGGGATTTCTTTCATTCATTCATTTATTCATTCATTCATTCATTCATTTATTCGTGTCAATCACAGAATACAAGCTGGAATAGGAAAGTTCATTAAGACAAAGATTGATGTTACGTTAGCAGTCGATTAAACAAACGCATTGATTTAATTGTTTTAGCTAGCTTTTATTTATCTGCTTTTCAGCTAATTATTTTTCAGTGAACCACAACTTCTGGGTGAATGTTTCATCACCTAATTAATATTCATGAGCCAGGCTGATGAGTTTTTTTGTTTGTTTTTGAGGGTCTGCTACAGGAAAAGATATCAATTATATACAAAGTTTATAATGTTACAACAAAATGAAAGACAAGTTTGGTTTTTTTAAGATGTTTCACTTTGATCTCAGGTTAGGGATCTTAAAAACACTTTAACTCACTGTTATTCTGTACAATAACAGAATATTGACATAATGAGCCCCATAGAAGATCAGAGAGACACGATGTAGATGACACAGCCATCAAACTCTGCATAAGTAACACATAGATTGTTCCACTAGCTGAGCCCACAACACCCAAAGGGCCTTCTGGGGTGCACAGAATATTTGCTAATCCTCAAGAGCAGATGTCTTATTTTTGCCATAGCAGGCTGGCGAGGAGACTGAGCCCTCCAGCAGATAAGCTGAGTTTGAGGCCTTGCGGTGGGAAAGGTCATGAGCGAAGAGGAGCAGAGAGGAGCTGAATCCAGCAGACGCGAGGGGAGGTGAGAGATCCGGGGGCCATACCGGAGATAGAGCAGTGCGGAGAGACACAGCGTCACTGGCCTACGCTGCTTTCCTACCAGCCGTGAGATCTCCATACGGGGGGCGAGCGCTCCGACATTTTCTCAGATCCTCTGCCAAGAGCGGAGCATCTGGCATTGTGTCAGGGACTGGCATTAGCACGCATTAGCAGTGGGGGAGACCCAGCACTCTCCAGATTTGTCCCCTGCAGTGGGGGCATCACCAGGCAGCAGACGACACAGGGAACTGAGGTGGAGATTTGGGCTTTAGATCAATGTGTTCACTTTCATTGGTGACATGAATTCATATATACAGACTGGAACACTTTTATGATACTTTAATGGTGATTCTGCACCTTTTAAAAGCTTTCAAGCTCATTGTAACTGCTTGAAAAAGAGAAATCATGAATTAATTTGCAACAGCTCCATTCCTCAAAACTCCCCTTTCCATTATTTAAAAATGAGACACATCTAAATTAATATTGTAGCTCTTGGTGTATGTGAAGATGTGCATCATTGTGTGGTTCAGCACATTTTTAGAAGATAAAAGTTGGGCAGTAACATCCTTTCCTAATATTGACCAGAAAAACAGCACCATGTGTTAGATGCCTCCATTATGTCTGTATCCATGTCTATTCGGGGGCGGGTGTGACAGCAAAAAATGAGGAAGATCCGCTGGGAAAACCACAAAAATCCACAAACAGCATTCCATGAAAGTGATCCTCCAGTTGTACCTACAGCAGAGCCCACAGGAGCATCTGTCCACCCTGAGACCTCAGCTCCAGATACCTCTTATCACCTCATGATTCATTTTGATTTCAAATCAGTGTGTATACAAAGCATGTTCCTCTGTTTGTCTTATAACCTCTCAGCAACTAAATTCTGTAAGATGCTAGCTAAAAACAGGAGTAAAATGTTTATTGACCTGTCAATGAAAGTAGAATAGTCTCACATCATAGGTGATGTCATAAAATGATGCATCAAAGCAACTTCATTATGATCGTATGGCTTTGTATGGATTTGTTTGGCTTGTATAAACATTAAAGTGTGATACAAATGTCAGATATATTTATACTGTCTCTGTGATTTGTTTACATGAGCTAAATTTTTCATTTGTTTTTTTTTTTAAAGCACCTATTTTTTAAAGGATTAAAGCACCTGTAACTGACATACAAACAGAGTTTGCTCTGGACAAAAAGTCTCCCACCTAAAGTAAGAGAGCCGAAGATACACAGACCAATCCGTTTCCATGGAGCTGAGGGGAAAGAGTCACCATGGATACACAGGTTGACTTAATGGAAAACCCGTTAATGTGTAACATTATCCACTTCACTATCAAGCTTTTGTACAGCAGCTCGTGTAAATACTGCGCAACCGCAGCCAAAGGCACGATTTGGACTTCCCTCGTTTGCTGAACGCATTCTTAAAATTGCGTTCTGAGGGAGATTTAGCTGTCCCCATTATCTCGTTAAACAACTCAATGCAATTTCATGCACCAAGCACAATAGAAACACATATGAATTCAGATGGGCCACAGAGGCGCCTGGAGAAATGAGATGAACCTCATTCTTGATCTCTGAGCTCTCTCCTCTCCATATCTGTCTGTTCTCCTCCCTTTACCAATATAACAATAAAGTCCAGCTTGATGATGAAGTGTGACCACGCGCTGTGACAAGGGCACCAGGAGCACATTATGTGTCCGGAGGATTGACCAGCCCAGACTAATCTTTCAAAAGAAGGTTTAAGAGCACAAAGAGGTTGTTCCAGTTCAGCCAGAGTGCTGTGAACGGCCACCACTATCCCTGTATTTGGCAGTACAGGTGCTACTATTGTTGCCGGCCGTCTACCCGCGCGTTTGGTCCGTGGCCTGGCCCGACCGCCCGCTCGCCCGCTCTCTGACCGCGCAGTTTAATCTGTCCACACCTCATGTGTCACCCCTCATCACACGGCTTGTCAGAAAACAGCATGACATTGAGAGCACACCTTGAATGAAATCACAGCGGTTCACCTTTTGTGCTGAGTGTCAGCTGGGACACACCCCCCATTGTGCCATGTCATTACCGTCTCCTGGGAAACACCAGGCCGGGATCCATCAGGCTGCTGGGACAGGTGAGCAAACCTGTAATCCTGCATGCTCACTCTCCCTGCGGGCCGACCGATCCCACAGCCAATAAAAGAGCATAGATAATCCACCTATGGAAAACATGTGCCTGTGCATGTGTGTGTCTGTTTTTGCACTGATGCAAGACTCATAATTCATTTGTAATTCATTTCAAAGATTGAATAATCTTTGTTTTTCATTTTGCATCCAACAAGTTCCACACAAAAAGGGGAAATTAATCCAGTGACAGGAAGTGATGTTCATTTGTAAAATATTTAATTCAGTGGATAATTTAAATATTCCCATTACCAAATGATTATGTAATACATTAACTTTTTTGTTGTTTCCAGTTAGAAATCACCGCAGATAACTGCAAATTGTTGAAATAAGGTCAACAGGAAAAATGTACAAGATCTTCAGTGTTCTGTTGTGGTAAATAAATTGAAAATGTGCAAATAAATCTCATGTTTGTGTATGAATCTTTCTCCTCGCAGCAGTAAATGAGCGTGTCATCTCTCCTCCGGCCTCCCTCAAGGCATGTTTCTTAATGATGTTCATTTATTCATGTTCAGCCCTCACAATTACCCCAAAAGAACAACATATCAATTTTTAAATGTCTGAAGCTCAGAAACACATTTCTGCAAAGAGGTTTCTTAGGTTTATTTCTGGAGAAACATCTCAGCAAGGATACACTGAGTGTCAGCAGTAAGATGGGGACTCAAAAGTTTTGGGACTTGTGACAATCCGCCCTAATTCTCAGATGCACTGCCTGAAAACTGCTGTTACGTCTCTTCTTATTCAGTGCTGTATCTGAAAGTCCAGGGATTAAATGACGTTTTAATACAGCATTATCACACGAGACCCCCCACATACACACTATTATCTAGCCCGGAACTCATATCTCATGTTCAGTCTGGTTTTAAATCTAACATGCTACTTTATTATTGTGCATTTGGGTGGGATGAGAAGGATTTTTGAAATTGAAATTTCAGTTATTGTGACGCCAGATTAAATCGGCAATAAGAGCTGTGTTCTCTGCAGACTGGGATTAACAGAGATTACACATGCTCATTTTCACAAAGGCAGCATCTCAAAGCTCAGCGCGCATACAGCTGACTAAGGAAGTCTGTGCGTAACAGCACCATAACGCTTATGAAAGAGAAATAATTTTGTTGTTCATGGGGGAGTCTTAGATGGGCTGGAAAACAATCCTCTCATAATCCGGTTTCGGGACCTGCAGCAAGAGTTCTGATGCATTTGGAAGGACACCTGTCTCCCATGTAGCACAGTGGCGTGGTGCTAGGCGGGCCGCTGGCCAGTTCTGGCAGTAAACATTAGCGAGAGGAGCACAGATAATTACAAACTCCAGGGAGGCCATAGGACCAACCTGTTCCTCCAGCCTGATCCAGCAGGTCCTTGCGGCCAACACCGCCTCTTGGTGACCCCCTCCACCCCACTACCACCCCCCTTCAGACACCACACAATGATACAGCCACACCACACAAAGACAATGGTGCCCTTCAGCTGTCTCAGCATCCTTTAATGCAGTCTGTGTAGTTCTGATGCACACCTGAGAAATCACTGCTGTCCACATAGGCAACTGATTTCTAGGTAGAAGTGCAAGGGTCCAAAATGAATTTACTGGCCATAAAAACACATTTTTTAACAGCTATAAAACTGTTTTTATTATTTTTGTCCTTAGACGATAATATTTTTTTCGGTTACATACAGTATTAATGAATTTGAAGCAAAGAATTCACATTATTATTTTACATGTTTAATATATACTGTTATGTTGAAGTTTATAAAACAGTACATTTACTCTGTAACAGCTGCTGATTTTCTTCTGACTCTGTTTACATGTTATACTGCCTTTTGGCCAATTGAGGGAATCTCATAAGGCACCATAATTACACTTCACCTGACCCCTTTAAATGCTGCCTATTTAGTTACCTCTGCATTTAATAAATGTCAGCAAACACAATAAAATATATCATCTAGTGAAGCAAATGTTGAGCAAGTTAATGTTTGTCTAATGTAAATTCACTGAAGCTTCAGATTAACCCAGTTAACAATTTGAAGTTGTAAGAACATTTCTCTGATGTTTCCAGTGACATTTAAGTAACAAAAACATTAAAAATGTTATTTGAAAGTTCTAGAAATGTCCAGTTTTAGGCATTGTATCAACGTTATTGTTTGTTTAGAGAATCTGTGTTGTTTTAAAAAATGTTTTAAATATGTTTCACTAACTACTTAAGAATGAGTTTTTGTATATATGATATATAATGAGTTAGTTTTTGATAACCTCGAGAGAACTTTTAGAGAATGTTAGCAAACACTCTTAGAACGTTCCCTGTTAGCTGGCACAGTTAGTATTTATTTTGTGGCTGTCATAATTATTATGTCTATATTCCTCTTCCCTCTGACCTTTAGAACTTTACTGTTTTCAGATCAGCTACAATTAGACCAGAACACAACAAGGTTTGACACATTTTCCCACATTCTCACATTGCAAACAATTTGTTCAATACTTGTTTATATATATATATATATAAAATTGTATTTTCAGTATCAAACTGAGATGTTGACATTCAAATCTAATTTATTTAACTGTCTGATGTCACAAAGTTATGAAATATTTATCAAGCTTTTCACTGGGGAGTGTTTTAGCTCTGAAGGTTACTGTACATTTAGGCATTTGGCAGGTGCTTTTATTCAGTGTGATTTGCAGTGCATCAAGGTTTATCAGTCCCTGCATTCCCTGGAAATCAAACCCATGACATGACTACAGGAGCTACAGGAACAATGTAAGATTTTATAGTACAGTAACACAATGTTTTAATAGCAAAACGAAATCATTACATGTATTTCCTCTTTTAGACAATCTTCTGATTATTATTATTATTACATTTGGGAATTATTTTAGTTTATTGTTTCTTTGTGTTCATTTGTGTTCTTCTTCTGATTACAGGAGTAGAGAAGCTGAAAGGAAATACATTTCCCTTCGTTCTTGTGAACCAAATCAAACAACAAAATCGAGTTTTAATGGCTGATGATAATTAAGAGTTTAAACACTCTACATCCTGGCATCACGTTGTGTGATTATCAAGTGATTATCCACAAGCAAACTCCAGTTACAGCACTGAAGTCTGTCTCCAAGCCTGAAGATGGACAGAGTTTTGTAGCTGTCTCTAAACGAGAGCATCTTGTCCTGTGAAAGCTTTTCTTCATGAGGAGCTGCACCTCCACGTTTCAGATCATTAACTATGTTCTCACATTACTGCGCACGACCCACCGCCATCTGTTCAAACCCTCTATACCTCCACCGCTCTGTTTATTTAACTCCAGAGCTTTGTTTCATTGTGGTCGCTCTACAACAACCCAGAGTCAATTGAATGAAGGAAAACAAGTGATAATCTCTCCCTGTAAAGCATTCTGTACGAGGAAGTGGCCCGTGCTGTGTACAGGAAACTGTCTGTGAGGGTAGAAGTGGAGGGTCCTGAGAGATGGGGGGGGGGTTGGGATGGGGGGTTTCTTCCCTACTACATTACAGTAAGCTGGCGCCCTGTCCAAATCAATCTTGGCGCATCTGCCTGACGCGGACCATAAACAGGATTAGAGAGAGACTTATCTGCTTGATACTAATTGTGTTGCAGGTTTTGCACATGTCCACTGTTTCAGTGAGCACTGTTAACAGAGAGACTCCACACAACTGTTCTGGCTCTGTCTGTCAGCCTGTGCCTGGCGTGAGTCGTTGCTCTGGGCTTTGATGTTTTTAAGGTTTTGGCAATAGGATTTAATTAGTCCCTGAATTAAGTTTAAATGAGTATGAGATGTAGATTGGGTTAAAACGTTTTGTAACACGTGCGTTTGACTGCTGTTTCCTGCTGATGTGTTTAAAAAAAAAAAAAACAACAACAAATGGAACTTTTTTGCTAATACTATTCTTTCTCTGTTTTTGGGAAGTCATTTTTGCTTATGCAGACTTTTTTGTATCGCTATCGTGTTTTACAGTTTTACTCCAGAGTTGCTAATCTATTTTTAAGGGAATAATGATGCAACATTAAACAACGTTAAATTGGCAGCCAAATTAATCTCGACATGACTTTGCTGATGCAATTCAAACGCGAGCATTAAAATGAAATGCAAGCATGCAACTAAAAATGCAGCTAAATAAGAAAGAAAAATAAAGAGCAGGAAGGAAAGAACTACTAAAGTCAGTTGCTCATAACTAATTGTTTCATTCTTTTGGAATTACAACCAGGTGTTTCTGTGCTAGGAATTAAATTGAATCTGGATTTTATTTAGAATATACAAATGTAGATTTCCTCTTCTTAAAAGCTGTCGCTCCTCTTTTATGTGATCTGAGAGGGATTTGGGAGTAATCCATACAATAACTCAAAGCTGGGCTTACAGAAGGAGACTGAAGATGTTTGCTTGTGGTACATGAGCTTCAGGGCACACAAGTTCACAAATAAGAAGGACCATATGCTTAGGGTCATCGGTCTGAACGGGCTTCAAGGGGCCAAATCAATATGACACGTCTGCTAACACACAAGGTAATATAACACGAGGCCCTCATGAAGACTGACTATGGATCTGTCGTCTCCTGAGGTCTCGTCTCTGTCATTGACAGTTACACGCATCTCTGTGTGCAGACACCACTCGTAGCCATCGTTCACACACACACTGTAACAACTTGTTTTTTTGGATCCTCATAGATTTTTTGTATGTTGATATCAAATCAGCCCCGAAAACAACATAAAACTATGTGTAATTTAAAAAATGATGTACAATCTAACTTTAAAAAATAAACGACATTCCTAAAATCACAAATTACCCAGTGGACATATTTTTTCCTCATTTACTTGATTTATAATATGTCTGTTGAGGATTAAATTGTATCTGCACCCCCAGACCTCAAAGTTAAGTTAACATGTCATGCTGTTCTTATGTTTTTTACATAAGAAAACGTTAAGGTCTGTCCTCATGAATTGACAGGATCATGAAAAGTGGGCGTTAACGATTAGAATGGAGCCCTGTGATTGGAGGGAGGGGGTTTACAAAAAGGATTTGTGTATCAGCTACAAGGATCAAATATTTTAAAATGATGATATATTTTAAATTGGAATACAATAAAGACCAGTGAGGTTACACTTATTGATTGTTACATTTAGAGATTCTCCTGTTCTGACACACGTATAAAGCACTCTTTTAAAAATGAACAACAAATGAAATACACTCAGTTAAGAAACGCCTGTTGTCAAAAAAGCATTTAATTCTAGGAAACTGGTAATTAGTTAATGACCAATCCTGTGCTGAATCTCGCGGGGCGGATTTCCAGAGAGCAGAAAACAAAGCAGGAGCGACACGTCTGTGGCCTCCAGTTTGCCAAGTGTCATATTCTGCCGCAAATGAGGTTGATTTCAGCTGACAAGATGGAAACAGGCTCTCATCTGAAGCACAGTAAGACACGAGGAGATTAAATAAAAGTGTGCAGTCTTCTAGAAAACTTTATTGCTTCCAGATGGATACAAGCTTCCTCTCAGCAGCGTTCCAGCGAGCGTACGACGCGGGGGGCGTCGTCATGTCATTGTGCCACTAATGTATGGACAAAAAGAATCAGTTCTACAGTATGAGTGATCTATGCAGCTAGACTTTATTACACTGTGTTTCAGTATGTCAGATGTTCTCTGATGCGTCTGTACTTTATTAGTGCTGCTGGTTAAGACAAGCGTCACTTTTAACATCTGAACAAACATTTTAAACTTTTTAAATTTTACTATTAATCTTTGGCTTCTGTGTTTTGTTAAGAAGTGTGTTGTGATCAGATTTAGGATTTATGTGAATTCTTATGACTGTACTCATATTAAGATCATATTAACATCATGTTAAAAACAACTCAGAGCACGTTAGCAACCATACAGCAACTGGCACCCACAATACTGTTGCGTTATCAAGTTTTGTACAGGCACCTTCATATATCAGATATTCCTCTCTATATAAAATATCACGGGATGTGTTTAAATCTGGATTGTTCACCTGCGGTCACTCGGCTCTTTCTGGCAGAGGGCGTCTTTGTTTTCTTTTCTTTTGACTTATTGTTGTTGATGTGTACGCTGCTCAGATGAAACTAATACCGCGGTTTGAAAAGGGTCCAACTGCGGAAAGCCTGTGCCAGGTCAGCAAGCCACTCTTTGCCCCATGTTGTGTTGGGCCATGTGGTTCCCAGCATGCCATCTGAGAGCATATTTTCCACCTGTGCTTGTGGAAGCCTGTGTGCCCAGAGCCACTCACTAAAACGCAATATTTACATTTTTATATTGCTGTTTTCAAGCCCCCAGGACGCAAACAAAGGAGGACGTCTGTTTGTTCCCTGTGTGCAATTACACTGTGACACTGTATAAGCTTCCTGCAGCAGAGAGGTCACGCCTCTGAACTTTGACTGTTTTCAGCTGACTGACACACACAGGACAATCTGCCTTTGAAAAACGTCAAGCACGGGAACTTTGGCTGTAGGAACAGGAGATATTACTGTATACCGTTTGTTTTTTAGGGCTCTTTTGTATTTGTTTATTAAATATTTAATTATTATGGGTAATTTGATTATGCTTTCAGCTACCAATAATACTGTAGTACTGTCAGCTTCATATTTTGTCAGGTTTAAATCCACTCCACAGATTATCTTTTAAATCTGCACAGATAATTTTAAAACAGAAGATTCTGTCTGCATCCAGTCAGACACAAACATCATGACGTGCAGTCTGTGTAGATCTGGAGGGTTCATGTGGACAGTATAATTCGGAATAATATTTTAGTCTTGAATGAATTGCATGAGTAAAGTTTATATGTACTTTTAAATTGCGGACAAAATCTGAGTATATAAATCTGAGTATATAAATCTGAGTATATAAATCTGAGTATATAAATCTGAGTATATAAATCTGAGTAAGGGAGACGTAATCTTTTGTGGAAGAAAATATGAAAACCAGGAGATTCTCCATTTGCTTTCCATGTTACGCTGCTGTCTAGGAAACACAATGAAATATCACAAACATCTCTGTTTGTCATTTCTCTTCCCTGTTGGTTGGTAGATGATGTATTTTTACCCTGTTGTTGAGCAATTAATAGATGCCCTCATGCTCAAATTTGACTTGTCAAAACAGTGCGGATGGCAGGACAAGGCAGGATTTTGAGGTGTTGAGAAAGCGTTTATCATGCGCTGGGATCTGGAAGCGCGTCTCTCTCTCTCTGTGGATGTGTAACCAGAGGCTCCAGTCTCAGGTGTCTGTGGAGGACCTGAGCATGTCTCAGCATAATGACTCATTATTGATGCTAATGATGTTCTGCTCATTATTTTAAAACAGGTTTTAGAAATAAACTATCACCCACTTTTCATTATGCTCCTGGCCAAAATAATTTGAGGATGCAAAGAAAAAAATGGTGATCTATAACAGCCAAGCTGGAATAAGTAACATAACTTAATTAATGTGCCTTATTTGCTAAATAAATATGACGTATTGTTGTATCTGATAATACAGGACAGGTGTGTTGTTGATTGATGTGGTGAGACAAGCACATACAGGTATTTCTCTGTGAGTGGACTGGTGGCACATGATGAGTCATGTGGTACTTCATCACAAGCTTGTCTCTGCCCCGCATTTCTCCACACTGAGGATGGAGGACATGTCTGGACTAAAAAATGTCCCCCTACTCTCCCTTGATACTGTAAAATGGGATCAAAAAACCTCAGTGGTGTGATTAGCTGAGGAAATCTGAGGCTGAGCCAGTCCTACAGTGCAGCAGATGCTATTTACTGACCGCACTGGTCACCTCAGAGTTCTGGGAAAACACAAAAAGATCTATCAGAACCGCAGCTTCACTGTGTTTGTACATTTAACACACAAACTGAAGCCAATGCTAAACATATTCATTGTTCAAAAGGTCAAAGCCTTTTGAACAATGAATTTGTCAAACAACAGCTCTCCTGTTTGCTTCTGTGTGGTTCAGTTTTAGCTGCTGAGCTGCAGTAACTGCCATGTTTACACTACATAGGCTGATGCAGTGTGAGAGTTGTAGAGTGGTATTTTTAAGACATAGAAACAGGACTGGCCTCTAAAAAACAAAACGGCAAATAAACTTCAGATATTATTTACAGTTTGGTTTGTTGTCAGCTCAGAGGCTTGGGCTGTTTTAAAGGAACAGTCCAGAAATGACAATTCACAATGTGGGTGTGTGTGGCTGAATTTTAACTGTTCCATAAAGAACTACATATTTACATGTAAACAACCGGCTAAATATAAAAAATAAATTGAATCACAATTGTGGTTGTGTAAGAACGCTAGTCTTAAAGAAGCATCAGCAACACAGACAGCAGACAGTCAGAAATTAAGCACCAGCAGATGTAAACAGAGATATCGAATCTTCACTGAAATCTGAAGTACGGTGTTGTCATAGAAACAAGCCCTGAAATGCCACTTTCGCATCATGTAATATGATATTGTGTTTGTGTGGCAGTTAATGTTTTCCAGTCCGCTCTCTCGGTTGTCTGTGTTGAGAAATCAGGGTCATGAGCGTCAGATAGAGAAGCCCGGCATATCAGGATCTCACTGGCATTTTCTGGCATTTTCAGGAGAACATTTGGTGAAGGCCATAGGGGGTTATTAGATGAAAGCTTTCTGTGTAATGAGAGCTCTGGCTTAATAACATTATTGTGGATCACAGATGAAAAGTAAAGCTCAGACTGACTGGAGGTTTCTCCTGCGCTCAGCACAGCTGATGTGTCTAAAGCGGCTGCGCAAAACAACAGCCAAAGACGTGCAGAACATGCCTGAGCTGCAGTCTGCTGGGCGTGTTTCAAAAAATGCCTCATTTCCACGAATGGGATTCGATTCCTGATCAATCAGACTACCCATGAGGAACCGCTTTCTATAAGCAGATTAGCAGCTTTTCTGGTGAAAGCTCAAACACATTCATATTTTATTAAATTACACTTCAGATAAAAGCTGGCCGCTCCTGTTTTTTATTTTCATAAACTGATATAATGTTGCAGTCTGTGTAATGTTAGTTTCCTGTGTGTGCACCTAGAGAATTATTCCTCTGGCACAAATGTAAACAATTTAAGAATGTATTTATAGCTATAATGTAGATGTTTTAATAAAACAGAGATGAAACAGAGGCCTCGAGTTTCACAGTTATTGAATGAAATCAAATCCTCCAAATGCGTTTCTTCTAAGTATAGTGATGCAGATGGTAGTTTTGAGTATCGTTTACTTGGACATTTGCTAACTG
This sequence comes from Botia kubotai, assembly GCA_036877585.1. Lineage (NCBI taxonomy): Eukaryota > Metazoa > Chordata > Actinopteri > Cypriniformes > Botiidae > Botia > Botia kubotai. The sequence continues at coordinate 2,969 of JAZGTI010004327.1, read as the reverse complement.
TCCATAAGACTGACAGATGCTCTACTTTAGGTGGTCACAACAGTCAGCCGGAGTCCATTACCAACACAGCTGTTACACATGAGTTTCTGGCAAAACTGGCATCCCCCCCCACCCCAGATTGCTATATTGTTCTGTCTTTTTATCACCTTTTTTTGCTGTAATTGTCACAGTATGATACTCACCTTAAGTTACATATGCAGATGTATATTAATAAATGTGATTATTTGCAGATCCAGTAGAAACACAGGAAGTAAACATTTTCGCCATGGAAACGGAGGCGACTGGCGCGGTACTGCTCACCTGTGGAGGTCTCGGGCTCTATGAAAGTTCACGTGAGAACCACGTTGTGGCTTTTCTTCTCAGTCTTAAAGATCACTCACAACAATCGCTTCACCCGCGTTATATTTCGTCTCCTTTTGTTGTTTTCCTGGTGTTGTTTTCTCTTTTTGGTCCCGCGCGGGACACCGGTTGCGCCTCGTGCAGCTCTTTCTGGCTCATGAGCACATTAATCGATTTACGCGGAGATTCAGACATGATAGTTCTCACTGCAACTCGCCCTTATGCATCAATTTACCGGCTTGGTAACTAACCAAATACAAATCACATCAAACATTAATATAACTAAAATGTAACATTATTTATGTTGTCTTTAATTGGTTTGATGTCAGGGGTATATATAAGTCATGCATGCATGTTATGTTGACTTGATGAGTCATTTATTTCATGTACAAAACAATACTTGTGCACTTTATAAACGTGTGAAAAGACCCTCTTAGCACCCTGGACAGTTCCTGGATGTTGCTTTGAGGCTCCTAAGCACGAAACCAGGTCCTAGTGTATGGACCCTCTCCATGTCTGCGAATGCGTGATTTGACTGTACGCTAGACGTCGCGCATATTAAAATGGAAGAATTTAAAAGACGCGAAAAATATACCAGACGAAGACCAGAATTTTTTATAAAAATATGTTTCCGTAACTCTCTTTACTTACTGCTTTATTAGCACCTTCACTGTAATAATCAGTTAGTTTAATATCTGACAAATGCTTTTGTGCTTGTTCTGGATACTCAGTATTGAAGGATACTCAGCACACTCACTATACTGTGGCTATAGGCAGTCGTGGATTATAGGCAATGAAACAGTAAACAAGACGATCATTTTATAAACAAAAATCTCCCTGTAAAATGACGTGAAGGAATCTCACAACATACATCTCTCATCTGACTTGTTTTTTGACTTCCTGTTCGATTATATAAATACAGCTTAAAATTGGCTGCAAGCAATTACACCCGCAGAAAGTACCCAACCTCTCGGGTTACTGGTCAGAGGAGCAGATCGATACAGTTAGTAATATTATCAGTGAATATGTAGGACAGACAACGAAGTTTCTGGACATGAAACCTGTACATGAATCTGTCAATGCATCACAATGTAGGATTTTAGTTTTCAAATCAAATCTTAATCTAAGCAAACCATAAAATACAGGTCAGGTAAATAATTACTCTGATAAATGAGGTTGGGATGTACTGCTTTTTAAATAGACGACTGAAATAATACCAAAAAATGTGGTAAAATTAATTTTATTCTTTAAATCTCCACCATGAGCTGATAAACACAAATACAACAGTCTCAACAAAACTAGAATAATTTTTAAAGCAAACCAAACTCCGACCTGGTTTGGTTGCATATATTTGTCTTTGTTTTGTTTGTTGTTCCTTCGCAAAAAGACACATTTCAGTGGAAAACAACCGAATTTTTCAGTCCATGATTTATTTCCATCTGAAGAACAGGCCTCGTGTTCAGCTTTTACACACGGTGAATTTAAAGTTGATAGTCTGACTTTTATGTACAACACGGAGACTCGTAACATCAACATTTTCCCCAGCACTCAAACATGTGATACTGTTCATCAGTAAAATGATAAAGAACAGCATAACTTCAGATGGGATTCAGTGGAACTGTGCAACACTGCGTGATTTACAGTAATTCATTGCTAAGGCAACGTTACAGTTTTTAAGCACTTGCCTGCTGGTTATTGAGTGGTTATTTAATGAGTGCTGTTTCATATAAAGAGGAGATACATCAGTTTTAAAAACATTAACACGGGGTTTGCGTGGAATGGTGCAGGGATCTGACTTTATAAAAATTAACAATTCTATACAAAACCACAATAAAATAATTCAGTATGGGATAGATACAGTAGTAAAATGTAATAGGTTGAAAAATATAGCAATCTCTATTAATTTCTATAATTGGCCCAGTATTCGATTAAAAATTGCATAGATTCCAAATTATTGCTTGTGATTTTGTAGCATGGATCAGTAACACATTCTGAACAAGGTCACGGCTCGTCTCACCTGTGACCGCAACGTAGAAGCGCTATAGAACACAATACATGAGGTGAACGAGAACACATGAATTCTCCTTTCTCCTAAAGGCAATAACAATAAATACGTACATAAGATTAAGCGTATAATGTTGTTGCTCTTTTTTTGCATCATTCATAACAGAACACCATGACGAGCAGTAATGACAGAGTCTCATAAGGGTTCATTAGAATCACGAATCGTGAAATATCGCGTTCAGCTGGGCGTTCATGACCCGCTCGTGATGAGAGTGACCTTCATACGACATAATGTTTTCCATCGGTATATCACAGCGTTGCGTAGTGCCCGCGTAAAGAGACCCGTGTCCCTGCGCTCCGGCCAGACCCGCCGCCTGGTAGTGCATGGTAAAGGCGTAGTTCTTCTCGAAATCCGAGGAAGGCTCGTGTTTGAAGGAAAAGTTCCCGTTGACGCTTAAAGGTGGGCTAAGCGGTCCATCGAACGAGGGACTAGTGCAGTCTGTGAGCGCGGTTTCGAAGAAGGGCTCCAGCGCGCTCCCGTACGCGTGCGGCTTGACGTGAAAGATGTGAGAGCTGTCCATTGTACCGTACGGAGGGCTGGGAAGACCGGGCGTTTGGTAGGAGTA
>JAZGTI010004326.1:0-21283 GCA_036877585.1 Botia kubotai | reverse complement strand
GGCTCTTGTGTACCAGTGTTTTCAGTTTACTGCAAATCTTTCCTCTTCTCGCATATGCGTGAGGTTTCTCTCATCCTGTTTGGTTCGGTGCCTCTGGGCAAGAATAGTTTTAATGTCAAAGAGTTGTTTGTAGCTTTATTGCTGTAATTGGCATCATAAGACGACATTTCTCGCAGTACTTTTGTTCAGATGGTTGCTGTGTTTACACTGTTTCTCAAACCCTAGTGATCTGCTTACATGGGCAACCTTTACAGACATTTCAAGAGTTCTTAAAGGGACAGTTCACTGAAAAATGAGAATGATCCCATAAATGACTCGCCCTCTCAAGCCATCCTAGGTGTATACAACTAGCCAAATACATTCTGAGTTATATTAAATAACATCCTGGGTCTTTCATCAGCTTTATCATGGCAGTGAATAGTGCTATTCAGTTTATAACTCAGATTGTGAGTTATTGTGCATTTCAGATATCGGCAGCAAAATTGTGGTGACAGTTAGGAACTGCTTTAAGATACTGAGAGCAGTTTATGTTGTCGAAGCAACCTGACATAATTAGTTTTTAATGTCGGTTGCCATGTGGAGAGAACAGTGATGGTGGGCAATTCTGCAAAGGTGAGAGTTCATTTCTATGCAAATGAAGTTTGTTGAAAACCAATGGGAGTGCAGAAATCTCACACAAACCACTGTCTGCTCTACTAAGAACACATATGAGGGCTGTCTCTTCATATCTTGTGTGTTTAGCCCTCTGCCAGTGCCTGATGTGACATGTCATGTCAGCTGATCTGTGGTCATTGATCTGTGGAGAACCTGAATCACTAATGCAGTTCCTCTGTTCGTCCACTGTGGGGAGTTTCCACTCCCTCACTCTCTGTGCTGAAGAACAGTGTGCTGTAGTTTGTCATGTTAGTGCGCTCTGTCTCTCAGACTTTACTGAGGTGTTTAAAGGAACAGGTGGTGCCTTATAATACTAAGTAAACGTTTTCTGTGGAGATCAGTTCAGATCTTTATATCTGCAGGTCACCTTCTTAAAGAGGTAGTACACCCTAATTTGAAAGTCTGGTTTAATTACCCTCAAGTTATTCCACACTTGCTTTCTCTTTCTTTCTCTTACATATGATGATATTTGACTATTAGGACGCTGTCTTAGTAGGCAGCTGCCCATATAGTTTTGGAACACAGCCAGAGACTCAGTGTCCACACTAAGAACAGATTTGTGAGTCATGTCTGTTGGCTGCAGTGGTGTCAGTCTTATTAAATCTCAGGTGATAACTCGTCACAGAGATAAGCTTTAGCTGTTGGCACTGCTGGACTGTTTTGACCTTCAGCGTTTCCCCAGTTTCCCGCATCTCATGGCAGGAAACGTCTTACAGTCGCCGGAGTCCAGCAACACTTTTGGATGATCTAGAATTTTCCAGCTATGTATCTTTAGCTGCAGAGGAGCAGAAATGTGTCATCTGATCTTGTGGTGGATGACAGACAGCTGAAGGAGAAGCGAGCGAGACTGAACATCTGTCATCACCTGCTTAAAACTGATTCATTCTGTAGCCACGGAAGCTCTGTCAGTCTCCATCTGTTGACTGTAATGTGATGAGATGTAGTTCCTAATAATTAGTTTATATGTGCTGTATGGATTGGTGTAAATTTCTCACGTCATACGACACTTTGTGAATGTCTGGGGTCCACCCGTCCTGTAAAGTTCTGAAAATCAGCTGTAAGCAGAACAGAGTTTGATTAAATCTGTCTGAATCCTTCAGTTCTTACCAGCTCTAAACTAGAACAAACGACACTGGTTCGGTCTATACAGCCTCCAATGAAATGTTCCTACAGGTCTAAAGAACTCTTGTGTTATAACATCAACAAGTGGAAAGTTGGATCAGGAAGATGTTCTGAGGCCAGGAAATGAGTGTTCACCTCCACTCTGTGGTCTCACTCCACACTGCTGTGTTGTTAGCATGATGGGTACAAAATAATGCATCATAATGAACTGTCGTGAGCTACAGAATGAATGCAGAAATGTGTTCGATGATGTTTAGAGTCCAGATTGCTTTACTGGAGGACATCACAAGGTGGCAGTAGATTTCTTTCTAGTTGGCATTTATGCATTTGACGGATGTTTTAAATTCAGAACAAATGACACTGTATTCCAGCTATACACGCTTTCTAATGCATGTTATTTTTTCAGTTTTTTTAAATAAAACATCTGATGCTACTTAACTAAGTTCTCTACAGTCATATGTTAGTTTGGTGAGATATATTCAATAGTAACTGTGTAACATTTAGTAACAGCTTTAATTATCAAATACACTTGTGACTTGTAAGTGAACTGGACCTTACTGTTTGGTTTTGATAAGCTTAGCTAATGTTCGGCTGATGTCTTTTGTTTCTAATACTCTATTACTGGTGTTTACAATGGCAACCATCCAGAACACCTTAGCAACCACTTAGCAATGCCTAGCAACCACCCAGAACACCATGACATTATGACCCAAAGTTTTGCACAAACAAACGACTGAACACTGCTTGTGTTTCTTCAAAAATGTAAAACGATAGTTATGAAATCTGTTTGACCCCTTAACTTGAACTAAAATCTCTCTCCGTTTAGTTTTTATTGTGATGATTGTGATTGTTATTAGATGCTGTCCAGCATTCAGTGCAGGAAGTAAGACCAGACGCAGAATCTAACACAGTTTTTGCTTTTGGTCTTATTAAAGTTAATACCGTGGCTGATTTTACCTTCCAGAACATTTTCTGAACTGTTTGTGATGTTTGTTTCCAGTTGATGTTTTTTATGAGTGTTAGTTATGACAGCCCATCAACATCTGCTTATAAAAGTACACAAAACATCTGACAGCATTTCTTCCACAGCTGAATTTCCAGTAAGTCTAATGATATAATAAACAGTGATTTCATATCTTCTGAAAGAGTGGAGCTTCAGATCATTGAGGGTGGGTTGTACTGCACTTTAAACTAATCTGCATGTTGAGAACTTGGTCTGGCAGAGTTTAAATCTCATTTGCGTCATTTCCCTTTAACTGTCAATATCAATAAAATGGTTAAAAGCTAAAAGGAATAGTCCAGATTCCAGAAACCAAACCTCTGCTTTATCCTTTTCAATACTCTGACTAACGTGTTTTGAAATACCTCTGGCAGGAGATAAAGTTTTTCTATCATTTGGTATGTGTGACAGGTTTAAACCCCAGCTGGCTGTTTCTGTTTGGACCCGTTTGGACGGATGGACATAAATAGAATAACAAGCAAAGTCCTTCACAATTGGTAATTCCTTGTGTCTTATGCAGATAACAGAGTAAAACTCTTTCACCTTTGGGCTGTTATGCATGAGGCGTCTGTAATTTAAGTAGAGCAGCGATTCACAAGCGATTATTAAAGGAAAATTCTGTCATTATTTACTCATCTTCCTAAAAACACACGTGAAACAGATTCAGAATCTTCATAATATATTTTCGTTGTCAGGCTACAAATATGACACAGAAGCTGAATGAGAACTTTGTTTGATGAATGTTTTGACGCAGAGAAAACAGCTGCATGATCAGTCTTCAGATTTCTGCTTCTGTGGAGAAAGGTTTGAACTGACATGAGGATGAGTAAATGTCATTTTTTAAGCGTTTTTTTACGTTCTACACATGATTATTAAACATTTGAAAGGATTGTAAAGGTTAAATTTGCAGAATCTTTCCACACATTTTCATGTCTATTGAAGAAAACGGAGCAATAATGCCATTGAGAAACAGCATCAGTATGGCCCAGAATCCTTGTGTTTTTGGGTCAGCACTCAGTGCATGTTATTTTGATTACTGTGACATGATGGTTTGAGCGGCGAGTCCTCCAGCGGGGCGGTGGGGGGGGGGGGGTTCTGAAGACTGTCTGCGGTAAACACTGCAGTGTAATTGAATCTGGAGTGCCTGACTCCCAGAACAGCAGGACATGAGTGCATCCATTGTGTGTTACCTTACCGGTCCAGTTTCAGATAAACCTGCTGCTCTTCAGTGGGAGTGAATATTCTGCAGGTCACGTTGACCATGTGGAATGTGCAATAAAATCAGATTACTGATAACACTGACTTCTTATCCACTTCATTTTTTACCTCAAAACCCCTTCAGAGGTGCTGGGTGGGTCATTTGTGCCACAAACATGTTTTGTTATGCTGCTTGAAAGTCTCTTCACATCCTGACAGCAATCACTAAATAAAGTCCTCTAAATATATTAAAATATACATATGTATGTTCTGTGGAAGGTGCAGGACCATACAATGTTCGTCCAATCATTGCATGCGATCCGAATGTAATGATAGGATGTTCTACTTGTCTGTTAAACGATGTATTTTCATACCTCCACACACTCTGTTCACACAGACAATCTGCTGTCATCAGTGTGTTCATGTGTTGGAGGAGGCGTGGCTTTGGAGAACACTCTGAAGGGAGGGCAGTATCTGGTTAGCTTGCTATTGCTAATCTCCCCGAAATTGCCTACCCTACTGTTAAACTTGTATGATTTTATGGTTTTTGGGAGAGAGACTTTTCTAGCAGCACACTTACAACCAGACAGTGACTGTTTTTTTGTAAGTTGTCATTGCTTAAACACATCTTGCATAAATGTGTAATGGAGCAGTCGAGGGTTTATGGATTTCTCTGTAATCTTTGTGCTATCAGGAATGTTGTATCCACTTTTCACAAGCCATATTGACAGAACCTGCCAATGCATTAAGCCACTGTCAGATAAGATTATCGTTACCACCACTGATTGTAAGTTGAGTCAGCCTTTATAGCTAAATGGTTATTTTACTCATGTGACCTCATCTTTTCCATAATAGGTTGTTTTACAGAAGTATCTTTGTCTTTTTTGTATCTGTATTTATAAGGAAAATGTATTTTTGTCATATAAAATTAATGTAAATATGGCTTAAATAATTTGCTCCTGGGAAAGTTATAAAGTTTTATATAATTATCTACACCTCTAGAGGAGGCGAGAGATTACTAAACACACATCACTCTTTTTCCTCAAAAGTCATGATACAATAACACAATACACAATATGACACAGTAACAACACAAGAAGGAAAATGACAGAAATCTGTCTTTACTGTAACAGTCGCTTTAGATTTTCTCACGATCTCTTGTTGCAGTGCAGTAGAATTTAGAGATTGGACTAAATTGTTATCTGTGCTACACGCTTTCTACAAATATTTCGTAATCCACAGCTCCATCAGAAGCGACTGGAGAACGTTCCAGACTAACCAGTGCAGGCTTGTTTCTGAACAGCATGTCAAGGTCACGAAGATAAAACAGCTTGTCACTCAGCATGAAGCACGGCAACAATCGCAGCCACGTGCTGCCCAGAAAAATCTTGAATCACGCCTCGCGTTGTTTATCAGAAACAAACACTCCTGTAATAAAGCAGCCAGTCTGTAACCACAGAGCTGCAGTGTGCTCTCGGGCCACTTTGATGATAGCCTGCCGTATTCTTAGCCTAGTCTTTGTATTTTGAACACAGGCGAGTGCAAATACAGGTGCATGTCGGTAACAAAAACCTGTTTACAGGAAATGTTGAAATCATTTCTCTATTCCACTTGAATGTGCAGAGACAGTCAATAAGTAAGTAAGGACGTTGTTTGATTCATTTACCAAAGTGAATGTGCATTATTTCATTAGAACTGTGTATAGAAAAGACAAACACAGAACACAAGCGGCCTCAGTCACCATTCACCTGAATGGTGCACAAAACAGATGACCGTAAACAGTGACTGTCTGTCTCTAACGTTCTGTCTTGTGTGTTGGAGGTGAGCACATGATAACATCATTTTACTTTTGGGTGATCTGTCCCTTTAAGAAATGGAATCAAAATTGTACTGTTGAGTTAAACTTGCCTTGCTTTAAGTATTTTGTAGTAAACAGCAAAAGTAGTGTCACCTATATTTTAGCCAAACCGTTCTGCTTGTAATCTAAGCTATTCTGAATCTGTCTGTCTGCTGTGATACTGCTGGTTGAAAGAGAGTTTCTTAATCAATAGTTTCCTTTATCTCGTGTCTTGTTGTGTCTGTGGAGCTTCACACTGCCACAGGCAAGAGGGGGAGACGGTTGCTCCAGTGTGCTAAGACCCGCCCATTGGGCAGGGCCGTGCTCTTTCCTTATTTGGAGAAAGGCTGGTCACATGTGCAACCCAGTGTTTAAGAGATAGGAGCAACGCGGAGAACTTCCAACCACAACTCAAACAAGCCACTGCAGGAGGGTGAGACAGACAGAGGTCCATCTGAGATAAGAAGTGCTCTCGCTCCGAGACACGTGGTGAGAACATGCCCACCAACTTCACTGTGGTTCCTGTGAACGATGGCAGAACGTCCGCTCAGGAAGACACGGATGACAACAATGTCCTGAAGGAGGAGGATGAAGAACCTGCAGGTGAGCTGAGCCCTCAGGGAATGTTCTGGAGTCCAGCATCTGTGTCCAAACACAGCCCGGCTGGATATGTAACCTCTGGCTGAGGTTAACCAAGCAGCTCGCTGTGTGCAGTTTGTTTTTTACTATCTGTCTGTCTCTCGAGACGTCAGGAACACGCCTTCTCATTCTTCTCTTTTCACACACGCGTGACAGAAGCATGTGCTGAACACAGGCTCGTGTGGGCTTGTTCTTTGTTTCTTCATTTCACTTCTTTTGTTTCTCCTTTAGTCTTTTCACGTGTCAGCTCTGAACTTCTTCACTAGAAATACTGAAGCTAGTCAACGTTTGTCTGTTTGGTGTTTCAGTGACGGCTGTATTTCTGTTCAGTGACAGTTTAACAGCATCAGTTGTCTTTCCTCTGCCAGCTACATGTAACTCTAAGCAAGACGATATTTTAAATACTCTTGATATGTTGCCTAGCGCTGTTAAATGTAAACAATCCTCATTATGATGTTTATGACGCTATATGCGCTTTACATTTAGCCAATTTTAGGTTGTACGAGCGATTCCATAATGTTTCTATTAAGTAACAAAAAGCGTTAAAAATGTTATTTTGAGAGTTCTGAGTGAGGAACTTTCAGATTGTCCAGTTTTTTTAACATATTAATGTTATTGTTTAGTTCGAATAACGTTCTTATAACCTTTTAATTCTGTAACTTTTAAAAACATTTCAATTTAAAAAAAACATTTCAAAAAACATTTCTTACATATCAATGTAAGAATAATGTTTTCAATATAAGTTAAATGTAACCCTAAAAACATAACTGCAAGAACGTTTTGATAACTTTGTGAAAACTTTCGATAACTTAGCCAATGTTCTGAGAACGTTCACTGTTAGCTGCGTAGTTTCTGTAAAAATTGTATTAGATGAATTTCACGATCCTTGTCAAGCAACTCACAAGTATGACAGTGTTAAGATGTATATAAGATGTATATAAGATCATATATAGTCAGAAGGCTGGAGGGTGCTGATGTTTTTTAAAGTCGTATCTCTCAGCCCTCATGCAGATCTGTGAAGTGACAGCAGGTCATCGAGTTCATCTGCTAATGAAGTTCTCCGTTTGTTACTGTTGTTGTTTAATAACGCTTCAGCCAATCAGTTTTCTCTCTCTAATTGCTACCACGGCTTGCAATTACGGCCCAAATTTGACAGACTCTGTGCAGGAACAGAAGGTATTTGACGGTTATGTAAGCTGGCAGGATTGTGTGTTGTGCAATGTCTGTTGTTCTTGTTCGTCTCTCCTGTGAGGTGCAGGCGAGATTCAGCTTCCAGTCGATGCTATTGATTGGTGCTGAATGTGACTTCCTGTTGGCTCCCTATGAGGGGAGTTAAAGCAGCTAACAGGGAATGTTGGCTAACGTTCTCCCAAAGTTCTCAACAGTATGTTAAGTATGTTCTAGGAATGCGCTATTTTTAAATCGTTAGTGGAATGTTTTAAAAAGTTAGAAAATCCACCGAGCAATAATGTGAAAAAATTGTAAATGCTCCTACAGCAATGAAAACCACACTGTAAACATTTGAATAAAGACAGTGTGGAGATGTATTTTAACTGAATAAGACCCCACCCGTCACACTCATGGAAATCTCAGGAAAGAAGTGAAGTACAGATGAAGGTCACGGTCCACAGTGTTCAAATACAACACTGATTTGAGGCCAGTTCTCAGGGGTTGCTGGGAAACATCCACATTATAAGCACAAAAGCCTCCTTAGAGATAAGGAAGACCTCCCTCTCTGCGTTTCTGCCTGATTACATATTACTGGCCTGAAGCTCTGAGGCTGACAGCTGCATGCAATTATTCCAGAGCTCCACCCATGAAAAAAGACGACGTGCAATCGAATAACAGAGTAACTGTAAACCTTCTCAGCATCTGCTGCATCTACTCGAAGCTTTTAGCTCTCGCTCCAGTCGGCCAGAATAAACAACACTTGTGGGGACGTTGGGTTATGGAGTCGACCTATAAATAGAGTTCGATTGAACCGGTCTGTTCACATTGCATGTGTGTAAATCTGAATCAAACACAAGTGGCTGTTTGAGCTGATATGGGCAGTACAGCAGAGAAACAGGTTTAGAGGATTTTGGGTTCGTGTTTCCCATGTAAGTGTTTGCTGATTCAGCCGCATGAAGGAAGTTGATGGAAAACATTCATGTCTCAGAGCTTCAGCAGTGGCTGTTTTTCACAGCACAACAGTCCCTTATAGCTTCTTAAAGACCACTGGTGATGATTGTAGGGCTGTGATTTTACACGTGTTTAGTATGTATTGTGTGTGTGTGTGTTTGGTATTTAAAGGTACAGTGTGTCGTGTTTGTGCGGCTGGTGGCATCACGTGGAATGAATGTAAATGAATGTAAATGTGAGCAGGCAGTGGCAGTGTGTGACATCTGTCCCTCTCTCTCTCCTGTATTAAAATAAGGTCGAACGCTCAAAGTGAGGGTCAGTGTCATACAGACAGATTTTACACACACAGTCTCATCGTGTCGCTGCATCTGTAGGAAAATGTCAAATCGCCTTGTGATTTCCTGCTTTCGAGAGAGATGTTCATTTGTGTCAGACAGACAGAAGTCGAGTAAGACAGACAGTATCAGAGGACTGTGTGTTGTTATAGCACATAAACCTCACCAGTAAAGTGACACAACAGATCCACATTGAATCAAATCATTGAATCAAATCAATACATGTGTTTAACCTACATTTGTGCACAGTTAGACTAGTAAAATGTATACAATTATTAATTAAATCAGGAATGGAGAACCTTGTTCCTGAAGGGAATGTAGCCTTCTAGTAATCCTGATCAGCTGGTTCAGATGTGTTTGATTAGAGCTGGAGCTGAACTCTGTGGGACACTGGCCTTCTAGGAACAAGATTTCCCATCGCTGACTTTAATAAATGCTTATTTATTTTATAAAGCAGATGGATTGCGTGTGATAGAACAGATTACTGACAGTGTAAGCCATTTAAAAATGCAGTTTATGTGAACTGTCAAGTGTTGGAAAATCAGCACCATGTTTATTTCTGCCCAGTTTAAAGGCCGTTTTGTAACACAGGTTTGCTGTTTGTGACGTGCTGTTTGCTTATTATGAAACAACAGAGTAAAAATGAGGAAGACCAAACCAGGACCTAATGGACTTCTGCTTGTGTGAACTGCATCTAAAATCGAAACTAGTGGGTTAGATTTTGGTCAGTAAGATTCTGTTGGTCTGTTCACTCTTCCCCTCAATCTGCTTCTGTCACACTTTGATTTGTTTGTACATGTTTGTTGTCCAGCTCTGCGGCAGCTTCCCATTAGTACATGAATCGATCCGCACGCTCCTCTTTACGTCACAGAGGCCTCTGATGTCTGTAACTCCAACCAGATGTAAAACGTGTGGAAAAACTCCTGCGTGTCAGTTTTACACAACTATACCGGCCGAAACTGGGTTAGCACATGAGAACAATCCCAGAGTCCTTTGCTGCTTACTTCAGTGTGGAGCACAAATGAAGAATTTGATGCATCTGTTCCACACGCAGCAGAACAAAACACAATGAAAGTTCTTCGTGTAACTCGTGTGTTGTTTCATCATTGACACCATTAGTTGCTGTATGTGTCATGACCGAACGCCAAACCCCAGTTTAACTACAGTATAAATACTGTATTGAGAGTGGAGTGTGTTTGGAGAGCCACAGCACGGGGGATTTTCTGGAATAGTTATTTATATTTTGGTCTGTTTATATAACTTGAACTATAGCAGATGACGTGCTTGCAGTCTGTATGGTTTGTGTTTTTCCACAGATGTCTGTATGAACTTTTTCCATTAAAAAACAGTGGTGTATGCGTTTGGAAAGACTGACTGTATGCCATATAATAATGTATGCCAATTCAAGACCCCCAGACAGCAAAGCAATGTGTCTTAAATCTAAATGAAAGTCCAGGTTTGTTTGCCTTTATAAAATCAGCAGGGGACGTTCAGTTTAGGACTGTTCAATAATTTGGTATCAGGGTTATTCAGCTGTTCTCACTGCTTCAAACAGAACATACTGGAGCACTTCCTGTTTCCTGGCAGGCTGCGTCTGCCGGTCTGCCCAACATGTGCTTTGGCTGATAAGACGCTGTATGTGTTTCCCTCTCGCTGTGACACAGTAACCCGACTGATCCACATCCTCTCACATCACTTTCTCCTTTCCTGCTGTAATTCTCCTGGAATCTGCTTAACCCTCAAATATATATACAAATAAAAGTTAAATAAAGGGTCTTAAAAGGTGCCTCACATTTAGTCAAAGGTTCTTAAAGGAATACATTCTTTCTTACCTTTATCACAGTCTAAAGAATCTTTATTCACTGCAAAGAACCTTTTGTGAATGTTAAAGGTTCTTCATGGAACCATACAGCCAAAAGATGTTCGTCAGTAACATCATGAAGCAGCTTGTTTTTCAGAGTGTAGACAAACATTTATAAGTGACTTGAGCGTGTGAAATGAGATTTCACATCCGAGAGCTTTAACTGGATAACAGCGCACAATAACGTTATAATAATATTGCCATGTGAAATGTCATGTTGCCTTATAAGGCACAGAGGTTTTTATAGGCCTGTCTCTTGTGGTCTGTTTTTGCTCAAGGGTGGTTTAGTTACTGTGGGACTGTGTTCAGTTGTTAGATGTGGCTTTGGATGTGCTGATTGGCTTTCCCTGTTTCCACCTTCATGCTGCATTAGAATGTATTCAGAAACATTTCTTTCATCTGTTGGACTAAATATATTAACTAGATTTTTACAAAAATACTACAAAATATCCATAAATCATTTATTTTTTGACTTTCTATTAGACATATTATTTGTAATGATGGTTTATTGATCTCTTATGTAGTGTATGTAACACAGAGCCAATGTTTTCATTTGATGGACTCATGAATTTTGTGCTTTCTGTAGATTCTCCTCCTCAGTAGCCACTCTCTGTTTTGAATCAGAGTTTGTTATTCCTGCTGTGCTGATTCAGTCCTACAGAATTCACTCTGAAAGCATGTGCAGTCCATTACAAACTCATGTACCTGCTGTTGAACTGACAGGCATACAGAAATAAAAAGAGAACTGAAAGTTTAATTAAATGTTGCCTTTGTTTATAGCGTGACAGTGTGCACACTAGATACTGCAGAGATAGTAAGAGTAGTTATATTAGTTTGTTATTGTAAACTTGGTTGTTTAATCAGTACAGGTTAATTTAAAGCTTCATTCACAGGTTAATTTTGGGCTTCATTTGTTTTTCATTCATCGTTTTGGTTTATTTGATCTGACTGATCATCTATTAGCTAGTTGTCATTTGTACGTGTCTGATTGTGACTGATCTCTGTTCAGTTTATGATCTGGAGACTGTATGAAATAACATTTCTGTCATACTGTCTTCCTGTCTTTGGTCAGAGGAAATGACTGCTTGTGACAGACAGAATCATCACTGTTAGATGGAAACCTCAGTACTTGGTTTCAGGCTGAAATCCGTGATGATCAAAGATCCACTGACTGCCCTGAACATGAGCAGCAAATCATATTTATTCTGCAATATAGAGACGTTTCCCGACACTTTACCAAGATTTCTACAGTAACTTTTCTCTACCTTGAGTATAAACTAATTTTCAATAAGACATAAAATGATAGAAAACAGCATTTGTCTTTGCTGATCTGACAACAACAGTTTAATGCACTTAACAAACAAGTTCAGAAACTCAAAACTCTCTCACCAGTTGATGAAACGAACACTGTGTGTTAACCAGACGTTATAACTCAAGTACAGTTACGTGCAGTGAGGTTTAAATGAGATTTTACACCAGGTGTAGAAATAGAAACCAATGAAAACAATATCCCATAACATTTAAAATGTGTTACAAGTACAATAAGTACCTCAGTAAGTACTTCAGTAAGTACTTCTTATAACGTACTTTACACTTACAATGCGTCAGTCATACTGAACTTTTGTGTGTTAAGTGTTCTTAAATGGAGTGTGTCAGATTTCTTAACCCCCAACACACACACACACACACACACACACACTCTCTCTCTCTCTTACACCAACCCACCCACCCTCTCTCTCTTTCTCTCACACACACACTCACTGTGTCTTGTTAAGTCACATCTTGCACTTATTTTTCTGTCTATTTAAAAGTCAGTTTTGTAAATGAAGACTTTCCTGTTTTGCGTGGGTTTTCCTCTGCCGGTCCCGTCACGTTTTATAAAAGGACAGGATTTGGTTAATCTGGTTAAGTGATTACTGCCTAGTTCACATGCTAGGGCACTAAATGACCAACAGTCAGTATGAGGGCTTTTATTTGTCATCACACAAGGGGTCTTTGCCCCGCCTACTTGAGACTACTTGATTGTGATTGGTCAGTTGTGTGTTGAGATATGCATTTGTTCAGACTGCTCAACTGTATATTCGACCGTTATCACGGCAGCTGATTTCTTACAATACATGGCTGTTCTAGTTTCATGTCCGTCTTTATTCTGATTTAATAAAATAATTGACATGTAAAATACATGTACACAATAGTTTGTGTTTACATTTGTTTGACATGCATCATTTTAAAATGGTAGTTACTTCACTCCAACACTTTCTACATTATCTCCTTATCTCTCTATCTCTGCATCTCTCTCTTTCTATTTATCTATCTCTGCATCTCTCTCTCTTTCTGTCTCCCCCCCACTCCTCCCCCATGTCTGTGTGAGTGGTTTAGTTCAGGGATCAAGCGCTCGGGGACTGACGTCTGTGTCGTTTGGTTGGCACTGTCACGGGCACTGATTGTCAGATCACACACTAGCATACGACTACTAGCGTAACACATCTGTATCTCAGGTGAGCCCCCCGTTGAGTGCGTCTCTTTAGGGACCCTCGGCAGACCCGTCTCACCCTCTCTCCCCATCAGTATGGATCCGGGTACGAGCTCCCGTCCGCAGGGTAAGTGGCTGCTGTGAGTCAGTGGTTGTGTGCTTTCTGATACATTGTGGCTACAGTCAGAGTTTTTTTAATTTAGCATCTTTGTTCCTTGTACAGTAGATGCAGAACGACCTTTTCTGGAACTTTACAGGCCCCTGGAATGAGATGTTTCAGTGTTGTCAGTCAGAAGTTTTTTTTAATGAATTCCTTTTTAAGTTTTTTATTGACTGTGATATTTGAATGTCTGGGACAGGTCATGTTAACTTAAATCTAAAACTAGCTTTTTAAACTCACAGGCACGCTGGTGATTGTAATGTTTCATCTATTATATAAGCTGAATTATTATTCTACATCAAACACAAAGGCTGAAACCAGTGGTTTTGAACTAGTTTTTGAACTAGAATTATAGGAACTAAATAGAACCTTCTCAGACAGCTGATTTGATTGTTTTCAAGTTTTAAATGTAACGTAATTTTAATGTTGAATGAACATACTTTTTTGCTGAGCTGACTTGCAGTGACATGTTGAGGACGAGGTGTGTTTGTGTTGCATTAGTGTCTGATGTTTATATTTGGGCTTACGAACTTTCCCTGGCTTTGGTCTTTTAATTGCTTGACATCCGTGTTGGATTGAGGTGGTAAACGGATTGAAGTGACTCTGTCGGTCACCGTCAGTCGTGGTAAAACAGCTACTGTAGGCAGCTTACAGATCAGAGGGAAAGAGAGAGCTTAGCTGATATAAATAGAGTATGTGGCTGTTTATTACCACAGAGACTGTACCTACAGTACCTGCCTAAAGCGTTCATTGAAACAGCCTTTGCTTTAAGCATCTTCAGGTTTCCAAAACTTTCTGACTCAAGCAACATGTATATTTTCCTAGAAAGGAAGCGATTTGATGATAATTCTTTGCTGTTAGTGTGTGTCAAATAAAACTTGTGTGTTTACATTTTGTGCACCTGTACATAACATTCATCCTGTCAGCTCTGGTGGTCCATAAATATGTAGGTGACATTGAAAGGAAGTTGTTTTTTTCATACACAAAGACAGTTGAACATCCACAGTTTACGAGAAGGCACAGTTGAAGGTTTTTTTGACTGTGGACTCTGAACGGGCTGTAGGGGTCAGAGGTCAGCTCAAGGGCTTCAGGTTGCTGCTCTGAGCTGATGTGAGAGTTGATTGACAGGCGCTCATGAGCTTTAACTGGTTAGTGCAAGCGGAAGTCTTTATCTTTATTTGTGATTTTGATAAGATAGTGAATGTATTAAATATACTAACATATAAATATCAGTATTATTTTATGTGATTGCTTGTCAGGTGTACTTAAGTCAACATAAGTTCTGCATTTGATGATAAATAATAAATGTGAATAGAGAGAGAGGGAACTGCAGTGACATTACTGGTGTGTGGAGGGTTCGAGCACAGGTCAGACTCACCTGTAAATACTGCAGCTTTGTGTTGATTAATCTGCTAGTCATTTTACAATTTTACTATCCGCAGAGATTAACTGCATTACTGCAGGCACTCACAATATAAAAAACAGCATGATTATTATGATTGTGATTATTATTATTATTGTAATTATTATTATTGATTAGAGAGGTTTTTGAGAGGTTTTCTGCGCTGAAGCTGGTGAAGAACAGACTCCTGGTTTCTCTATGAATCATGAACACTTTCATGTCCATGTTTACAAAGAGTTATTAAAATGAACATTTACAGCATTATATAAGACACTGAGCACTAGAAGTTATTGAGGGCTGTGAAGTCGTGTTTCTGCTGGAGTTCAGTTCATCTCTTCTGTATTTAATGCACCTCTGTGAGTGAGGAGCAGCTTCTGTGAGCCGTACGATGCGTGTTTGTTTTTGCTAGCATCTTTTTAAGTACACTAGTTAGCAGGCTTTTGTGAGGTTGTACTGTAGCTATATTTGATTAAAACTGTTTGTAAACACTCAGCTGCGGAACAGATGATCGTAAGCTGAGGACATGTAGTGCGTCCGTGCTGATTGGATAAACTGAGATCTTGTTGGTAATTTTGGCTGGTACCATCATTAGCTAGCCGTCTAGTTCTGCTGAGGTTTAAACACATTGAATGAATGGTTCCTGCTGTTAAACTCTGTGTTAGCGGAGTGTTCTTGCTGATAGTTTAGTGCAATATTATTTTGTAAAAAGTAAATTTTGCTTCGCACATTTCCACGCTGGATGGAGGGAATGTGTTGTGTTTGGACAGCAGAGTGACATCAGCAGTGATGTCAGCGTTTCCCTAATCTGGGTCATTTTCTGTCCTCTGTACATGAAAGTGGATCATGTCTCAGGAGATTTCATCATACTGTATCAGAGTCGTACTGTAGACACACATGTGACTGATCTGGTGGAATATAAAGCTTGTCAGAGACCGGACGGTTAAACACATATGTGCAGAGTTTCAAATTCCTTGAAATGTTTTGATCGGGTCAACAGCTACAGTTTTCAATTCCAGGTGTATTTATTGATTAAAATATTTATGATAAAATTGTTTATTGAATTCAAAACGACACATGATGAGAACATGGCCTAGCATTAGCATGCAGCGTCGTGTCAGCTTCTCCTGCACAGAGGGTTTGGAAATGCATGAATTTTTTGTTTACATTTATTTTTATTTACATGTGTTGTTTTGAAGGACTGTGTGGATTATGTGTCTTCAGAAAAATTAAAAGATCGTTATTGTTGGTTTGATTTTACGTTGTGCTCAGAACATGACAGAAACCTTCCATGTGCTCATCACAGGGTTCTGTAGAAGACCTTTATACTCTGTTGGAATAAACTAGGTCTTATCTGACCAATGTGGTCAAACTGGTCAACCAGTTCAATCTGTTGACCAGCTACTGCTTCTGCGCAAAGCCGGTTTGAGCTGGATTTAACATGAGAGCTACAGTCACGATCTAGCTTTTAAAGCCACAGTATTGGACTACAGCACTGACCTGTAGTAATAATACTCCGGCCAAGATTCATTTTGTATTCTTCTGCTAAACCACAGAAACTCAAGTACTGGTGTTTCAGAATGTTTGCGAGTACAGAATTATCTTAAAACAGATTGCTTATGTCGTTTCTGTGGTGCAGAGCTGCAGGTGAATTCAGAGTGAATTCAGAGTGAGTTAGTAAGATGTGAATGTGTGTTTTTATTTAACAGCTGGTAAGTAACACAATTTGACCAGAGATGACTGTATTAATGTTGTAGTGTACACACAGTGATAGTAATGATGATAAACAGTCACAATATTGATTTATAGTCGCTGCATTCTGTGACTGTCTTTAAAATGTACCATCAAATGAACTCTTGGACTTTATTTAAGACAGTCAAAAGTTCAAACATATTTAATTTAGTGTTGTGTTCCACTGTTGACTTAGGAAATGTTTTGTTTACACTCTTGGAACTCAAAGTGCGTCACTAAATCTGAATGAAACTGCGCTGAAATTACAGAGTGAAGAAATGAAATCAAAATGTAATCTGAAAATAAATGCTGGACTCCAGCTGTTCATTTAAAGTCTATATATAAACACAAGTAAGTGAAGCCATACGGTCGGAGTTTTCAACGTTTGGACTGAAGGACAGGAGAGTAAACATCAGTTTAGAGCAGCCAGTGAACCGAAGAGACGATATTGATCGACTTCATGTTCCAAATATAGAAAAATCATTCAGCAGCTGATGACTCTGAACTCTGATCCTTTAAGAGAAAATCAGCTCCTTTATTACAGACCATAAACATCTCCCACAATCATCCATCCATCATTTTTCTGTCTGCTTTCTTTTTGTCTTTTATCTGTCTGTCTCTGGATTTCAGCATCTCTTGTTCTGTTCTGATTATTTGTCATTCTGTCTGTCTGTCTGTCTGTCTCTCTCTGTCTTTATGTCTGTCTCTGGGTTGAAGCATCTCTTGTTCTGTTTTCTGTAGGTGATGGACACCCGAGGGAAAGCAGTCCGTTCATCAACAACACAGATGATGAGAAGGGAAATCTGTATGATGGGAAAAACATGGCACTCTTTGAGGTATCACCTGTGACAGCTGAAAAGTAGCAATGACATGTTTTAAATGACTACATGTCTGACTACAAATGTCTGACTACAAATAAACACATTTTTGGGTCTACAAATAAAGTTTATTTTTTTAATAATTTCAGAGTTTGGAGAGAAAAGCTGTTGTTTGACATGTTTCATGTTGGTTTTCACTATAAACTGTATTTCTGTCGGCTGGTTTGGAATGAGTTTTTCAGATGATGTTTGCTCTTTTAGGAGGAGATGGACAGCAACCCGATGGTGTCTTCACTCCTCAGCAAACTCGCCAACTACACCAACCTCACACAGGGTGTCAGAGAACATGAAGAAGCTGATGAAGATGAGGGCAGCAAGAAGAAGACAGTGAAGGTAACAGAGCAAAACTGTCAAAGAAACTGTCTGTCTCTCTCTCTGTCTGTGTTTGTCCTTCCACTGTCATTTTAAATGCCTCTTGCGTTCATTCTTGACATTCCTCTGATCTTTGAGGTCTGGCTGTAGGAAATATGACAGGAAATTACTGTAGCTCAGATTGTTTGATTATGAACCAGATGAAACGAGTTTAAAACACATCACTGCTGTCATGAAAACAATAGACTTCAATAAAAGCAGATTCCAAACTGAATTTGACTAGAATTAAAGCCGGGAGGGAATGATGTCCAGTACAGTGTGTTCAGTGTGCATCCCTGCTGCATCCATCATTCTGGACCCCTCCCTTCAGAGTGTTCTCCAAAGCCACGCCTCCTCCAACACATGAACACACTGATGACAGAAGATTGTCTGTGTGAACAGAGTGTGTGGAGGTATGAAAATACATCGTTTAACAGACAAGTAGAACATCCTATCATTACATTCGGACCGCATGCAATGATTGGTCTTGCACCTTCTACCTACGGGACACATTTATATACATTTATTTAGACCACTTGACTTGAACAGAAAATGTTTCTGAAACAAAGCACCAACCGTGCCTTTTAAATAATATGCAAAAACTATAAAGTGCCCGAGCTCCCCTTTCAATCGTCTATTTGTTTTTCATTCAGAGATTTTCTGTAGTTGAAGTTCTTGTGGTTTTTGCTGACAGTAAGTAAATGTTTTAAACCATTGCCAGGCAATAACCACAACAACCGCAGTCCCCAACCAGTCTACCCATCATTCAGTGTCTGCCTGTGATTGGCCGGCCATGAAACTGACCAATGAGAGGAGGCAGTGGGCTTTCGTTGGTCCATTAGGCCTGTGATGTTGGCACAGGCTGGTATTCCGACGCTCATTTTGTGTGAAACTGTGATAGTCAACATATAAGGGAGCAAAATTCAGTGATCAGGAACTGAACTGAATCACTCAGGAGTCATCTGGGTTTTTACTGGATTCAGGAGGTAGTATAACACACGTCCAGCAGGAGTCCGGTCTCGGCGGTATGCATGTATGATGTTGGTTTGTGTAAACTCTGCTTTTGTTTTAATTTCACTGGATGTTTTCATTGATTTAGGCTCATTATAACTTTGATTTGAGGCAGTTTATGTCACTGTGTGTGGATGTAAATCTGTGTGCGCTTTTAATCTGATTACACTGATTATGTCTTATGTTGACATGGCAAAAATGTGAAACTATAGTTGCCTATGGAAAGATGTCATTGAAAATCTTGAATTTTCTGACTGCTGTTGATCTTTTGGTTATGACTGATGCAGGATTGTTGGAGGCATGTTAGACATACAGTTTTATACTGATTCTTCATGCTGTTGTTTGTCTGTAGAGTCCACAGATGGGCACGTTCATCGGCGTTTACCTGCCCTGCCTGCAGAACATTCTAGGAGTGATTCTGTTCCTGCGAATGACGTGGATTGTGGGAACAGCCGGAATCCTGGAAGCCTTTCTGATCGTCTCCATGTGCTGCTCCTGTGTGAGTGATCCTTGACCCTTCTCTGAGTGCTGTTCTCTGCTGCTGTGTCTTAAGGGTTCTGTGTTCAGATATGAGATCAGATTGACACTAAAATCAGAGCTGAAAGTCTGATTGTGACTGACACAGATCTTTAAATGCTAAAGATGCTAAAAATGACCTCGCTGTGACTGCAGTTTCTGATGCTCACTGCAATTTTAGGTTGAAGGACATTTCCATTAATTAACAAAAAATTTTGCGTGTTAATGTGTTAATAGTTTGTGTTTCTGATGTCAAAACAAACTGTCTTTGTAGTTTATTTTCAAAGAAGTTGAGTTGTGAGTTACAGCATGTTTTAATACACAATGAACTATTTCATCTCTACAGAAACTTCATGATGTGATGTGCTTTATATAGCAGGATACAGTTTCTTTAATGCATACACATCTGTCTGAGTGATGCATAATAGTGTGTGTGTGTGTCCTCTGATGCTGCAGGTTAAGTTTAGCTCTGGTCTGAAATCTTTGGTGTGTTTTGCTCCAGCACGGATATAGAAGCGCATCAGACTGGAGGATCAGACGTCTGATTCACCTCAACCTTTTAGTGTCATGAATCATTCAAGAAATTGGATTATTAATAATCTTAAAATTGTTGAAATGCTAATACATTTTTAAAAATACATGTTAATCAGTAAACATAAACTTTTGTGTAAGGCAATGATTTTAAACTGTTACAGTGGAAGGCTAGATTCAAACTGAAGGTGATAAAGTTCAATCAGAAATCAGATCTGTCTGATCTGGGTGAGTAAGGATCAGACCTCAGCCCTGTACACAGCTTTATTACAGAGTTAATCCTGATGAATGTGTCCTGCAGAGATTTACTGGAGACATGAAGCTCAAGGACGCGACACACAGCGGTCGTGTTACATAACACACAGATCAGATGATCCTGGAGACAGAGAGAGAGAAAGAACATTAATACTGTATCTTTATCCTATTGAGTTACAGTGCACATAATCTAAACTCACTGTTTTTCTGTTATGCTGAATGATAAATCAGTTACTCCATTTAAAAATGTCATTTGTCCTCATCACCTGATCAATATGTAATAAACTGATTTACTTTGATGAAGATGTTTTGATAATTGCACTGTAAATTTATTAGTTCTAATAATAACTGTGTTTAAATTCCAGACGATGCTGACAGCCATATCAATGAGCGCCATTGCTACAAACGGTGTCGTTCCAGGTACAACTCACTTTAAGATGAGTGATTATTAGTGTTGCAAAGCTCAGGAATGCTGGAAAAATTCTAAATTGAGAATTACTGATGAGATTTATTATGAGAATTACCTGGAAATTTGGTGTAATTTTTATAAACTCTATCATATGCAAACATAAATATAAACATATTTACTTCCTTGCCGTATGACTCATCTTTATCTGTGTGCCATAATATTCCCCTAAATTTCTGTTTCCAAAAGCTGGAGGTTCCTACTACATGATCTCCAGGTCTCTGGGCCCTGAGTTTGGAGGTGCAGTAGGACTGTGTTTCTATCTGGGCACCACGTTCGCTGGGGCGATGTACATCCTCGGTACGATCGAGATCCTGCTGGTGAGTGTTGTGTGTGTGTGTGTTTGTATTTGCACAGACTGTTGTTTATTTGAATGAGTTCAGACCGTTTGATCGTCTGTGTGACAGACGTACATCGTGCCGAGTGCAGCCATCTTTAAATCAGAGGAGAAGGAGCTTGCGGCCGAAGCCATGCTGAATAACATGCGTGTGTACGGCACCTGCTGCCTGACACTCATGGCTCTGGTAGTGTTTGTGGGCGTCAAGTATGTCAACAAGCTCGCGCTGGTCTTCCTGGCCTGTGTGGTGCTCTCCATCCTGGCCATCTACGCTGGGGTCATCAAAACCATCTTTGAACCGCCAGTTTTCCCGTAAGTCACAGAACAACAGACACAGTAAACAAGTCACAGAACAACAGACACAGTAAACAAGTCACAGAACAACAGACACAGTAAACAAGTCACAGAA
>JAZGTI010004325.1:0-28434 GCA_036877585.1 Botia kubotai | reverse complement strand
ACACACACACACACACTCATTTGTTGTGTTCTTATTAACGGTATCATGTCAAGCAATTGTAATCCTAATCTATGGCCAAAAAATATAGCCTTCTTTTCTTTGCGGCTGCAGTAAAGTGAAGTCTAAAGTAATACTTCAATTATGCTAATTCCAGAAGTAATTAGATTAGAGAGTCTTAGACTAGCACAGGAGTTCCAATCAATTACTGTCGAATTCTCGAACGAAACAAAAATGAACCAGGAATGAAAACTGAGAGCAGCTTAGCAACCTTTTTTATATGATATAAATAAGATATGCTCAGACGAACAGAAGTTTAACTGACACCTCGGGGAAGATGTTATTAAATTCTAATTATAAGGATGTTCCTTCGGTCGAAACAAAGAAGCTGAAATTCTCATTATAGTGATAAAGGAAAGAAGCCTCAATTTTACTGTTAGCAGATTTAGAAGCAGCCACAGAAACGGTGGCAATCCAGTTGTCAAGATTCTGACAGAAGGATAGGTCAGGCAAATTTGTGTGTGCATTAAAGTTTTTTGCAGGATTTTAAGTGATGGTGGGTTCTGTCTGAGCCACTCAACAGATAACTAACAGTGACACCAAAAAACAACAACAAGCCTATAAACCAAACCGCATCATTTATTCATGCTGCAATGCATGCTGGGAGCTAGCAAATCAGCAACACTGTTCAATCTGAAATTATTTGTTCAGACACTTGTTGGGCCAGTTGAGGCAACATTTAGAGGGAAATTGTAGGTCTAAAGTATGCTTTTATGTAGATCAGTTCTAGTGAAATTCTGGTGTAATTCAAAGTGAAATGGACAGTTGAAGGGCATGGCTTGTTTTTTTCCACTGAGAATTGATTGGATCTAGAAAAGTAGGAGTTTCAAAGCTTGCAGCAGACTGGCGTTGGAGGGGAGTGGTTAACGCCTCTGGCTCCGCCCAAGCTGTCAGACTGACATCACAGATTCCTGCCATTCCAGAGGGGAAGTATATTTTCAGATTTTGATTAAGGATTGCAGGGGAACATGAATTAAAAAATGACATGCAAGGGAAAATTCAAACTGCAATATTCGTTAAAAAAAAATTAATGGTGATTTTGTGGTGACTTCAATAGAATGCATTACTTGAACTGTCCTGTATGCTGGAAAATATTGTTTTATTCATAATGTAATCTAAAGGTCGGACTCCTCCATTCAGGCCAAAAGACTAAGGGGGAAGAAGCAGCGTGATGATTCCAATGTGCACGTGAAACTGAGGTAAAATAAGTGTGACGAGTCGAGGCACTTGGAGGTAGACAATAACAAAGATATAGCTAGTATGTTGAGTCGCTTAAAAGCTGTGAGCATATTTGATGGCGAGATCAATAGGGGACCTCCCGGTAAACCTCATCAGACGTCAGTGGAGTGAGAAATGAGAGAATGAAGAAACAGAAACAGGAAATGACACAGGAAGGTAGAGCGCTTAATCCGTCCGCACACCCTTCTGTTGACATTATCCGTATTTGAATACACAAACGTCGGGCGGGCGAAGCCTCCGTCCATTCAACCAGAGATTAAATTTGAATAAAGTGCAAACTATTAAACTTGATTAAAGTATTAAACCCCTCCATTTAACCGTCTTACGCAGCGTTGCTGGGTGTTCTTGCGAGGCAGTTGAATTTTGTTCATTTGCGGAGCTGCGGTTTGAATTGATCCCTGACCGGCAGTAAGGGAGGTTTTACTGGCTCTCAGCGCATGCTCAAAGCCCACTTTAATAAAGATGCTCTGACACAAGCCGTTAAAGCTGGAGGTGAGAGTCATAAACAAACACAGATGCCGAACACAGAGTCGTCTTTTAACCTTCCAAAATCACCATGCAGAAAACGAAGCCGCTCGCGCTCTGCGGAACATCGCTGTAAAACCACAGCAATTAGAACAGCTATGTGTCATATAAGCGAGGGTCACGGGTCTTATTAAACATTCTCTTAAAGCTGTATTGGCTGTTTTGTGGGGAAGTAAATATTTATCATCGGAACAGCATATCTGTTGAGTGTGCCCAGCTTTTTATTCCGTTAATTTGTGCTACTTACTAAGGCGAACGTTGTTGTTGTTATTGCTTGCGATTTTGTGCAAACAACTGAACAAACCTCTAACCCTCAGCGTTACATATATCCCAAACCGGTTTTATCAGGGAAATAAATGAAATATATTAAATTTTGTGGCAGAAGAGGTGAGGTGTGCTGATCCTTTAGCTGTTACTTTTACTTTTTATTTGACTTGTGGTTTTGGGACATAAAACTGGGACCAAAAAAAGCCCATAGACTTTTATTGAGAGAGGATTGAAACCCATATCTCGGGATGAAAATGTCATAGATATTTAGGGGTGATCCTCTAGGCAACCAGTCAGAACATTCTAGCAACCACCTCTCAGTGGCCTAGCAACCACTCGGAACATGTTGGCAACTGCATAGCAACACCTTAGCAACTGCATAGCAACACCCTGGCGATTGCTCACAACATTGGTGTTGTGAATGGTCAGGTAGCCTTTACTTTAACTTAGGAAATTGTAAAAATGTAGTTTATTAATGGAATTATGAGATGGTGTAGCAGTGCGAATGTGGCCATTGTTCCATTGTGGCCTCCACAACACAGGGGATTGATTGAAGGCTTGTCTGGTCTATGCAGATAGGCCTTATCGACAGCAGAGGTGGATGAGATCTGCTTCCAGACATGCCAGGTGAGGAGACACTGTCATGATCGGACACTCCCACTGGCGTTCCACAATAACCCTGTGCTTTATATTCAGCCCCGGAAGAAAGAGGCGGAATTTCCAGAGATACTCAATGAGGAAAGAATATTCTATAATTCTTGAAATGTCACAGCAGAGCAGAGATAGTCTTCAGCTCGGAGATTTTTCTCCTTGCTTGCTGTTCATCCGCTGATGAGAAAAGGATCTGTCCTCTGATGGAAACATCTGAAATTGAATCTTCTGAACGGCTCTCTTGGCTGCCAGATGCGGATATATCTCGCCCTCCATCGTTTTACTCTGTTTGCTGGGAAGTGTTTGTGGCAGAAGGATCTGTTTTCTGCTCTGATATTGAACATGAATAGAAGGTTTGATTTATGGGACTCTTGAATTAATGATCAACAAGTTGCCACAGCATCCATGACACAGTCTGAGAGTTTTACAGGAAGTAGAATCAAAACATCAGTAGGTGAGAATTACACAAGCGCTGCGGTTGTATCAGCCGGTTATTAATGAGTTAACTGTAGGTGAGTGTAACAGTGATTGCATCTGCTTCCTCTTAATCTCTATTAGGGACGAGTTACAATGCTTGAGTAGTCATCAAACATGCGGCTACTTGATTAGTGAGGTCAATCAGTTTATCTCAATTCTCTCTCTCTCTCTCTCTCTCTCTCTCTCTCTCTTCCTCTCACCGTCTGTCTGTTTGCATATCTTGATCTCTATGTATGTGGCATGCATATATATTATATATAATATATCTATCATATCATAATATATAACGTATCTAGTGTAAGTAAATACATCCTTAAAATACATCTGGTAGAGTTTCAAACCCCTGTAATTATACAAGGCTTCTCTATGTATATTTGCATGTCCCATATCTCATATAAACTGTCTTAACTTGTCGTGAAAGTTGTTGATTTAGCTGCTGAGTGAGGCTTTTGCATAAAACAAAATAGCTCTTGTTGCATATTCATGACCTAAAACTGCGTTTTCTCCGGCTTCGCACTCGTACTCCGCACAAAGACAATAAAATGTAATCTAATCTAAAAAAGATTAGAGCAAAAACTCCGCTCTAAGATGGCGTGTTAATTGTAAGTGCGGCTGACAGAATGCACTCCGCGGAAACCCTTCTAGAGGGCTCAGGGATCGGTGCTAAATAGGCCTGGCTGGGGCTTGATTTGGAATGTGTGTCTCTTCATAAGCATGTGCTGTCTGATTACTGATAATGGTGCATGCATAATCTGAAAGGCTTCAGCCAGGGTTGGACTGTACCTTCATTATTCCACAGGCTTTTAAAGCCCGGTGCTAGTGTGCTGATGCTAATGGGCCGTAGCAGAAGGTGACAAAGGAAATGCGACAGGAAGAAAACACCAGAGTGGCTAAAATCTTTCGGTGGTGATTGTGCAACGTCAACTAGCTTTTTCGCATTTGGAAGTCTTATCGCATATCCAGTCTTATGTGCTGGATTTGAATAGGGTGTTTTTATTGTAGTGCATTAGATGAGTGTTTAATGGGCAAAGCTGAGGTGACGTTACATGGCAGAGGAAGGCTTCTTTACTTGCGATGCTCTTTTGTGATATTAATATATATTAATACTGACATTGTGGCAGTTTTTACTGTTATCTGACACACACACACGCACAGTAAGGTGTGTGTATATTGTAATGACCTTTCCACCTGGCCATGGAGACGTCGTGGGGCCATCCTGGAGCTGCTGGACGCATTAACTACTTCCCTCTTCCTCCCTCGCTTGTCCCATCTGCATTCCTAACCTTTCCTCATGTCCTCAGGGCTGTGGGCTGAACCAATGATCTCAAAGGCTGATTGACCTGCTATCTGTTGGCTAATGTTGCTTTTCAGCCCTTAAATTTTTGCCAAAGTAGATGAGGGTAGCCTATGTGTCCTGTCACAGGGTAAAGGGGGAGAGGTCGGGGGATGTTGCGTGGCACCCTGGTGAGTGTTTAGGAGAAGCCAAAATGCATGGAAGGAGAAAGACGTGAGGTTAACTTCAAAGGCTCCTTTTGTCATGTTTTGGAAGAATATAATTTTTCATAATCTGTTTATTGTTACCATTTCAATTCTCATCATATAACCTTTGGATTAGTGAACATTTACAGTTCATCTGTAGATATATTGACAAAATCTTTATTTGTGGTTTATATAACAGCAATTTTATAGTTTAGAATACACACGTAATAGATGTTTCATCCCTGTCTGTCAAAACTCTTTCCGTTAAAATGACGCTAAGCTCGTCTTTGCAGAGTTTACAGTGTGGACCGGAAAAGTAATACCACAAATAAATAAATAAAAACTCGCCTACAAGGGCATTATTCCCCCTGTCCTTTATCAGCGCCACAAAAGTGGGTCTCAGTGCTGCGATTTCATGCTTTCAGCTTACTAATAGCATTATACAAAACACCATTACCCTGGGACGGACACCAGTGCACAGAAATGAAGGCTCATTTTGGCCGACAGAGTGTTTTTGCAACCAAAAAAAACTTCTTGAGAGTCACACTGCACTGTGATCCTATACACAATGCGATGTTCTTATGTGCTATTTTTTCCCTTTGGGTTGTTTATTGTCTGCTGTACATTTGCATAGTTGTTTTGTCAGGATCATTGCTTTCGGCCGTTGAACTGGATTTCTGGTACTTTCTTTTAACTGTAGTTTTCGGGTCGTTCCAGGGAAGGGCCTTTGTGTCTCCTAGTGTTTTTATAAGGAATGAAGAGCCAATCCAGTCTGTTTATGTCTTGAG
The DNA here is from genome assembly GCA_036877585.1 of Botia kubotai. Taxonomy (NCBI): domain Eukaryota; kingdom Metazoa; phylum Chordata; class Actinopteri; order Cypriniformes; family Botiidae; genus Botia; species Botia kubotai. The sequence goes on along the minus strand of JAZGTI010004325.1, from coordinate 22,951 downwards.
TTTGGTTTTCCTTTTTATCTTTTTTAAAAGGGATTTTGTTGTTGGCAGTGTTTGTTACTGATAATGTTAATATTGATAATGGTTTTGTTCAGTATACAAACGATTATTTAGAACTGGATTTTCTTGTGAAGCATAGCCACATCCCAACATATGTTATTCATTTACTTATTTTTATTTATTAAATTTAGCGTAAGGCACCAAGCAGTCGATTAAGCTTTAAGGAGCAAAATGAAAAGGGCGTCAGTTATGTGAAATGATCTTGTGTTGTTTAATTGATGAACGCTGTGACATTCTGTTTGCTCAGGTGCCTGTCCTCTTTTCTCTTTATCTTCTTTCTCTCTCTCTCTCTCTCTCTTCCTCTCTCATGCTTTAGTGAATAATGAACAAACCCTTTGAAAGCAGATGTTGCCTCTTCATCAGCCTCTTCTGAGAGACCCTCTCGAAAATGGAGTTTGTTTAAAAAAGGAAAAAGAAACAGAAGGACAGCATCAAAGTGCCGGCTGACTGATGTTTAGAACAGCGCGACCCGTGACTGTGTGACAGGAACGATACCTCTGGCACTTCTCTGGCTGAGCACCATAAGCGATAATGACATTAGTCATGGCCCGATGCAAATCCCCAAACGGACCCTTGAGAAGCCCTCTTCTCTTTCTCTGCCTGTTCTGGAATACTTTCACCAGAGCTCCTGGCCATGACAACTTCCACTGTTCTTACTGAAGCCTTGTTGTTCTTGTTATCCAATCACCTTTAAGTCAGTGATTTGAGACGGAAAATAAGCAATCAATAATTAAGTCAGAACGGAAGGAAGTTAACAGGCTAGTCTTTAAAGGTAGACACAGAAAATCTATAAAATAAATGATTCCTCCTTTCTCGAGAGGTTAGTTCACCGAGTTTCCTGGAAATTCTTGATAAGGAGCAGGACAGGAAGTTACGTGTAATAGTGTGCGCGCTATTTTCAAACCAATTGTTTTGCCCCCGGTTTCATCGGCAGGTGAGGATTATTTATTAATCAGATCATTTGAAAGTGTTTGGAGTAGTATACTGCCGCGCTGCTTACTGTTTCTACAGTATACAGTATGTCTGCTGTGCACAGTATGGAAATGTTCTTTATAGTTGTTGTATCTGAATGAACGAATACAAACTGAATCTGCAGAAAAAAGTTCCCGTTATGCAAGTAGCTACGAATCTTTCTGCATAAGGATAGAATTGAGATTAACGTTTTTCCCCATCATTTACACGCACACATGTCATTCCAAGCTTGCATAACTTTGTTCTTCTGTGGAACACAAAAGAAGATAGTTTGAGAAATGTGACAGTGTTGTTTAATTATCAACATACTTCAAAATATCTTCTTCTGTGTTCTTCAGAAGCAAAGAAGTCATACAGTTTTGGAATGATGCGAGGGGGAGTAAATGATGGAAGAATTTTTATAAGGGACCAATAGCAAGATTACTGCAACGTGAAAAGACCCTTCAGCATGATGTTTCTGCTTTGTTGCACGTTGATAATGTTAACGTTGCCCATGTGTCAAACCCTGTGTATTCCCATGCCAGGATCAGAGTGTTTGAAGTCATTTTACACCTGTAGATCCAACATTCCTGCCCAGGTAGCCGGAAGATTAAACATGACCACAAATGAAATGCGGAGGAAACGAAATTTCTCCGTCTGTTGAACCCACTTTCTCTTGATTGATCACTGGTGTTGGTTGTTTTTAGGACGTGACCACCCTAAAGCATCTTCTTTAACAGTCATGCTTGACCAGGCAGTATTAATCATGTTAAATGTCCTAGCCGGGTCATTTGTCAGGAGATTAATCAGATCAGGATTTGTCGACCTCTGACTCCAAGGTCAGGTGGAACCGGAGGCCCGGGGCACAAAGCAGCGATACCATTTATAATCAAAACAGTCTGTTCTTAAACGCAGAGCAGGCGATTTGTTCCAGAAACAGGCTGGTCGAAAATCTCTTCACTCTCTAATTAAACGGTTCTAAATATATTTATATAACTATATATGTTGTGTGCAAGACGCAAGACCGTAAAACATTTGTCCATTCATTATATTTGGTCCGGCTAGGAAATCCTACCTGCCTGTCAATCTTTGTACACTTAATGCATTTTAGAGGAGGCGTGGCTTTGGAGAGCACTCCAAACAGGGGGCGGGATCTTATGCTTATTCAAAGCTAGGTTGCTACTGCTAGCCTTGCCGAAATAGCCCACCCCACCTTTACTTACTGAAAAACAGTTGCTTAAATCTGTGTCAGTGGATTATTGACACCTGGATTATTATTAAATCTTAAGAGCTTAAAGGTTCTTTTTAAATATGTAAAGAGACGCAAAGTCTGTGTGTGTGTGTGTGTGTGTGTTGGGATGGCTGTAGCCTCTATTTCTCACCTTGAATATAGTTACCGTCAGCTTGCCATGTGTCTTGGCAAAGCTACTGTTGCTCACACATTTCTTGCATCGGTGATGAATTCAGCGCTGGTAATTGTTGGCGTCTCACAGGTGTGTGTGAGCTCTCGTCTAGACACTGCCAGAGTCTTATATTAGAGATCATAAAAGAGGCAAGACTGTCACTTATAGTGTGAACACTGTAACGCATGTGAGTGTTTGTGGGCGAGGGTCTGTGGTTTTGACAAGTAAATGGTGAAGTAGCGTGTTTTATTGCACCCCTGAGTGTAAAACCCAGGTCACAGGGAGGTTTCCAGGAGAGTGTTTGTGTGTCTTGTTATAGAGAGCATGTTCAACAAGCAGAATAGACAGGAAACGGCCACCGCAGTCCGAGAACGCAGATACGCGCAAAACTCAGTCGGTCGATGAACAGACTCTCTGTCATTATGAAGTACCTTCTGTTTGTTCACGATGACATCCTGCTATTTCAAGTCAGAGAGGTAAGAGGATAAACATTTCCGCCAACCCAAGAGCACTCCTAAAAAAGTGTGCTTCACAGTGCCAGAGAAGAACCATTTTGGCTGTATGGTTCCATGAAGAACCTTTATCATCAATAGAACCTTCTTGTTTCACAAAACGGTCTTTGTAGTGGAAAAATAACTTCTTTAGACTATTAAAGGGTTTGAAAGACATTGTTCTTTCAAGAACTTTGACTGAATGGCTCTTTGGGGAACCAAAAATAGTTCTTCTATGGCATCGCTGGGAAGAAGCTTTTAGGAACCTTTATTCATAGTGCATTAAAGGTAGAGTAGGCAATAGCAGTAGCAAAGCAAGCTACCTTTGAAAGCGTTACATCCCACCCTCCATTCACAGCGATCTTCAAAGCCACGCCCCCTCCAATAGTCCTTCGAGATATGCAAATACATAGTTTGACAGGCAAGTAGGACATCCCATCATTGATATCCTGTCGTGATATCATCCTATCAATTAAATTATATAAATATATTGAGACCGCTTAATGATTGTTTCAGGATGTGAAGAGCTGTCAAACCAGCACAAGAAAAACTGTTTCTGGAATGGATCGCCTCCCCTGCCTCTAAACTTGCGTGTGCGACTCAGATCATTCCCTCAGCCTCATTAATCCATCCTCTTTCAGATTACACTGGAGTTATTTTTGTTATGTCAGGTGGTTTTTAAGGTAGTCTCATCTGAAGTGTTTTTTGGGATTGCAGGGCTCATCCGTGCCAATATAAATCTTCCCTCTCGCGTGCCCCCAGAGCCTGTGCTCTTTCTTAGACACAATTATCATTCTTTTAATGAAACGGCCTGGCGTTTAGCAAACATGTTATGAGAGGATAGTTCCTAATAGAACTGGGACACCTCCTCCCCCATCTCTGGAGGATCTAATTAAACTAAACTAGTTTCCAACCCGTTCCAAATGACTTCAGAAAAACCCATTCATTATGTCTGCCCTCCAGTCCTGTTAGAAATACACTCAAACATTATATTTATCAATTAAATAGGTTATTAAATGGCTTAAGTGTTGTTGAGAAATATGCTGCGTCCGAACCCTTGAGGTTTGGGTGGCTTTCTGTTGCATCATTAGAGTAACGTGGGTACCGGACACAGGCGCTGATACTTCACACCAGAACGAAGGTGCTTATGAGTCTATGAGGCAGAACTCATTCCTTATATTCATGTACCTGTAATTAATCCTGACCTCAGGTTCCGCGAAATAACAGTTTTCTAGAGCGCTTATCAAATTTGACCCCGGCGCAGCTATTCGATAAACTAATCCACCGTCTTCACTTTATCTGATGGAAGTTTAAACCCATTGATCGCCGGCCGACCGCAGACACACACTATCCCTCTGTTGCCATGGCAACAGTATAGACCTATAACTGTGTACGTACCAAATGGCACGGCGGACCCTGCTGTACCCTGGTCGATTTCCTGTTGCTTTTGTTTTGTGGAGAAGTGTGAAAAACCGGCGTTGAGGGGACTAGCGTGAGCAGGACAAAGAAAAAATAACCAGCCAGGTGTTAAATTCGAATGGCATGCGGATGTTTTCTGATAGAAATGACTCTTTTTTTCTTTGTCTCTCTGTCACATTGTTTTTATGTCTTGGCGTAAACGGGTCGTCCAGATCTAGTACCCATTAGACCTCAGGTGTGGCCATCACCACGCCAAATAAATCAGTTTCTCGGCAGGGTTGCCTCATCGTCACATTCGCCATAATTCATTCAGTCTCGAGTCCTTTTGGCTAATGGCTCTGGGCCACCCTTGTCCAACAAGGCAGCTGATTGGCTGTCTCTTGTCTGTGCAGGTTCATCCAAGACCTCTTAGAAGGGAACAGGGAGGTTTATATGTTCTGACAGAGACAAATGGCTTGTGAGAGAGAGAAAGCGATAGGGTAGACAGGGGGGTTAGACAGCGAGAGGTGAGATAATCTGAGACACGTCTGAAAATGAGCCCTGCCGCTCTCCCAGCTAACTGGGAACGTTCTCCGAATGTTTGGTAACTGTCTCTAAAAGGTCTCTAAAAATAACTAAACATTACTATTAACATTTTTTTTGTAACCAAGAAATAATGTTAATATAATGTCTACAATATACTGGAAGTTTATTATGCTGGAAGTTTTGACTGTTCCTAGAACATTCTAAATGACATTTTTAACGTTTTATTTTACTCAATTGAAATGTTAGGGAAACGTTCATACAACCTAAAACTGCTAGCTGGGCTACCAGGTTGCGCCTCCTTGATTAGAATTGCAGATAACCCAGACAATGAGGTGAGACTGAGCTACTGGTGCTGGAGCTGTGAGTGACAGCAGGAAAGCTATGAAGCTCCCAGCCCTGTCTGTGTGTGTGTGTGTGTGTGTGTGTGTGTGTGCACTCTACTGCTCAATTCATCCCTTCCTGAGTAAGAGGAGGCCATTTACTGAGGCCTGTGCTTGCACTGTGACCTAATAATTAATGAGATGTTTAGAAAGTATGGACAGATAGGGTTCCTCATGTCTGGTGAAGCAGAACTGCGATTATTGTCCGGAAAAGGTTTAGGCTGCTAAAAACGAAACACAGTTTACAGTTGAAGGTGTGTTTAATTTGGTTGAGGTGTCAGTTGGGATGGAGATTCCAATACTCCCCAGTCACCACAGTTCACTTCCACTGGCAAAAACAAAGCCGGCCCTCAAAGGTCAAGTTGTCTCAGACAGCATGTTTAGTTTAAACCAAAATACAGCCCCTGAATTGACCTTCATGATCCTGCTTCTTGTCGGAAGCAGTAGTTCGTGAGTTCGGTTTGGAGGACAGAGGAAATGTGACAGTGGAGTCCTTCAAGGTTTCACTCAGTACATGCACACACACGCACACACACACACATTCATTGAAAGAGTGTCAGAATTCACCACTTGTCATTTCCAACCGACCTGCTGGACATGTTCTTCCTCCTAAATAAACCTCAGGGAATTCTCTGCCGAATGTTCCTGCACTCTTCGGCTGACAGAAGCACTAGAGCTTTCCTGGGTGCTCATGGGTAAATCTGGCACTGGTAAAGACACATCTCTCCGACCTCAGCCAAACCAGCTGTCTTAGTCTGCCAGCTCAGTCAATCCCTGCTAAGCATGGGTAGGAATTGTGCCATTTACTGTGTGTGTGTGTGTGTGTGTTTGGGTGAGTGGGTTTACTTATCCAAATATTGGGGACCAATTTGTACCCAAAAGTCAGCAAAACCTCCTTTTGGGGATGTCCTAATTTGTAAAAACACTATAAAATTATAGTATATAGAGGTTTTCTGTTAGGGTTACAGTGTGGGTTAGGTTAAATTGTTTATTACTAGCTGTGTATTAAAACAACAGAGGTTTATAGAATGTCCCTATTTAGATAAGCAGACCTGTGCGTGTGTGTGCTAAATAGAGTGAGGCCAACTAAACCGTAGAAGGTAAATTTGTTTAAAATGTAAGTTTTAAATACTGAAGTTATTATTTTGTTATATCTTCACACTGATGTCATCAAAGGTATGAAGCTAATATTCTGCTCTGCATATTAACTGAAATCAAACTCCAGTATATGAGGGAATAATACCTGTAGATTTCATTGACGGTAGCTCTCATTTCAGAGTGTGTCGTTATGAATATGCACAAGATGATCCAAGTAGATTATGAATGCCTCGTTTGATTTCACCTCATTACCTCATTTAAATGTCATAACCTTTAACACAGCTGATTATCCCTCTCATTGAAATACTGACACAAAGTAAAGCTTTCTCTCTGTGCTTAAAGGGCATTTAAAAGTCGTACGCTCTCCGCCCGAGGACGTGTTTTCTGTTCGGGCCCTTTTAACTTCGCACTGTGTTTTTGATTTGCTGTTTGAATAAATCCAAATTGAAAAACAGAAATTTTTGAAGCATATCGAAAGTCTTCTAATTACAAACTTCCACGGTTTTCATCCCGTGCCTGTTTTTGGCACCGAATGTATTTACCCCATCGAGATAAATTTTCTTTCCATTTTTCGTAATACGGCTGCATATTGGCGAAAGCTTTCGGCGCTGTGAGCAATTCATTTGTTGAATTGTGATATATTGTTTTAAGATACTAGCTACCAGCTAGATACGAGTGGCTGCCACAGGGTTTCAGGAATAATGGCTTGCTGTTTCTCCTCAGTCGCTCCTCGGTGGTGTTTGTACACTAAAGGTGCTTTTATAGCAGGAAGTCCTGCATGGCTGCTTGTGTCGAGAATGAAAGAGGGAAGAAAAGTGATGAGTCAGGCGTGGAAAAGCACGACTGAATGAGAAGGCGATCAGGCGTGCTGGTCATTATGTGAATCCTTCCTGTCAATCATAAGCCAGACTGACAGTTCACAGTTCACACAGCTGTAACAGATCTTCAGAGAGAAGACCCTCGACCTTTCCAAAGACATCACAATATCAATAAAGATCTCTCTGGATGAGCAACTCTCATTTTATTCCTGTTTCATGCTGAGCACCATGAAGGTCTTTGTTATTTAAAAAAAATAAAATAAAAATGTATAATATAAAAATCATATATATAAAAATCAGTTACCGAGCAAGTACAAGTGACAGACAAGTGTTCAAAACGGTCTCTTTACCTCACCCCGATTCACAACAGTAAGTTTATAATAATGATTTATAATCTATAAGCTTCCGTGACAGGCTTCCTGGAAAAATGTCAGTTTGACTTCAACATATGTTAAAAAAGGATGTAAAATAAGCTGCAGTTTTATGTTTCAAACAAGGATGTTGACAGAGAGGCGAAAGTTGCGGGTTGCAGCTTGAAAAGCATCACTTTTCCTTGTTTGAAACACAGACTTAAATAAAGACCAAATATAAAGGCCAAAGGAAAGAATTCAAATTTATTTGAATAATTCAAAACCATCCAAAATAATTTCTTCTAATTGGTGTTTCCAATATTTGTACTGTGAAATAATCTTGCGAGTGTATTAGTACGAGTTTGTCGCTCCCCCCTCCCCCAGAGGAAAATGAGGGTGTTAATTATGAAGACCAGCAGGAACAGACTGCGATCAAGATGTAAAATTAATACGGGCCTGCTCATGCTAATGTGCTGTTCTTTAGCTGTGGGCACAGAATGGCAGAACCCTGGGAACCCAGAATCATTTATTCATTTTACTGTTGAAGAATATATAGACATATAAACCACAGGTGGCAAATTTGGACGTGTAAATTCTACTCTAATGTTTGGAGAGCAAAAAAAAACCATAGAAACACATCTGAGGAGCCGGTTCCAAATGTTTATACGACTCGTTTTGGTACTTTAGCTGTACCCTAAAGGTGCTGCGTGCTCCGGACTGGCGCCGGTCAATGCAGAGCAGTGATTTGTGCTGTACAGCTGGGCCCGCAGAGGGCTGGAGGAGGTGTGGAGGAGGTGTGGAGGGGAGAGCTCGGGTGTTTTAGGGGGCAGCTGCTAATGCTTAATCTCTCTCCTGCTGACACGGGCTGAATTAATTGATAGTTTTCTCTGGAAGTCTGCTGGAAACTTGTCAGGGCCCGTCAGATAAATCACTGGACAGGATTCTTCTCTGTCGTTTACTGACTCTGGCCTCGGCCGCCTCCGTCTTTGTGTGTTTATGTTGCTGGCCGTAATAAGGGGGTGCTTAAGAAGAAAGAAAAATAAGGGCCGGTCAGAAGAGCGTGTTTTTGTTTTCATGTGCTTGTTGGATCGTTCCTTTATTTCAGCCTGGTGAGAAATGCATTGTTTGAAAGGAACCGTGTATTCCTTTTAAAATACACCAAAAGAACCAAAAGGATCACGTTTAACTCTTTTGTTACATTTTGTTACAATTTTGCTGTTTGTGAATATTTTAATCTCAGTTAAAAGATCTCATTGAACTTTGGGAGGCAAGTAAACTATGGGTTTGTTTCCCGGGAAACACATGCCCTGATTGGATGTATAGCTTGAATGCACTATATGTCGCTTTGGATAAGAGTGTCAGTGAATTGCATAAATGTAAACTGGAAGGTACAATTTTTTATCAGGGGTGAGATAAGGGTACTTCTTTGTCCTGGTTTTTTACAATGAAGAGATGCATGACTTCCTGTTTCAATAGAGCATTCCTGACTCAGTGTTCACCCTGATGGTGACCTGTACTTGAATAGCTAGAGCCTGGATTCTGTAGTATACAGTACTGTAGCCTAGACTAATTATGATCGAGAGCGGACTATGAGATTAAGATGACGGTAAAGAATAATAGAGGGATTATACTAATAGTAGGTAATGTTCTAAATCGCTGGAATGTAAATTAATCCACTACATTCAGAAAGATCTCCCAGATCTGCTTAATGCACATGCATGTGATTTTTGGGCTCCTGATAAATTACCTTTGCAAAAGAATGTTCATTTTAAATGCTTAAATCATGCTTAATGGTTATTTAATCTTTCATAAGTACAGTTGCATTTCTGTGGTCTTAAATAATAAGCGCAAAATATAGAATGTCACAGAACGTCAGTTTTGTTTACATGGCATTATTAAGGATCCACAGAATAGCTTATGAAAATAATTGTCATTATAATTATTTAGTCTTCCCTAATAAAAATTGTTAAACAAACACCTGCTGTATTATTCTTAGACAAATATTCTGTATGAAATATCGATTCAGAGACTTGCCTTATTGATGCTTAGCTCTCAAAAGCCAGTGCACTCATAATGAGATTAGCACATAAAAATCAATTTAACTTGAACAGAAAAGGGTGTTGAGACTGAAACAGGCATGTTTGGGGATTGTCACACACGGCATGCAGTGTCTGGGCTGATATGAGCTCGACACAATCACACCGACTGCCGAAAGCCATCCGGTTTCTGCACAAATACTGTCAGCTAGATGAGGGTAGACAGTGTGTTGCGTTATCCAGTTTCCTGCTTATGTAGTCATGCCAAAAAGCAATAGCTTAACCCTTATCAATGCCAGGCCTTTTAGTTTTATAATGCTTTGGAGTGGCTGGAATTTCAAATATGGTCTCTCGAATACGAGCATTCCAAATATTCAGTCTAACACGCAACATCCCTTAAAATAGAAAAACTCTCGACTCTAATGTGTTAATGTCTCGCATTATTTAAAGCGTTGAAAAATATCAGGTTTAGGTGGCAGTGATTTTTTTTTTTGCTTTATTCTGTATTTTTTCCTTTAACACAGGTGCAGAAATATCACGTTTTATATTGAGAAACGTATGGGCATACGGTAATTGTTTAATAATTTAATATTCATGAGAAAGAAGTAAAACATTAAAATTATCGTAGAAACGTGTAAATTGCTTTTCTTAAAGTTTTTCCTTTTTACTTCTCAATTTTAATTTTAATTTTGTTTTTTTTTAGCTGATCAAGTTGCCACTGGACAGTTTATCGTGTTGGTGCAACAAGTTATTTTTAGTATTTTTTTTGAGCACTTAGTATTTTTTAAATGGCACTCCTCGTTTTCCTTGGATAGCGTAACTAGATTCTGAAAAATGATTTTCCAATTTGGGAATTAATTTTGGAAAATATCTTCATTCCATCAAGTAGACACTCAATCCACGTGTGAGCAGTTGACAAATTGTGCTTTTTCTCATAACTTATCTTGTCCCATTTTTTCGAACATGTATTGATTTTTAACTTTTGTCTGCTTCAGCAACGTAACTTTTTAAGACATCATGTTTTCTGTGACCTTCAGACAGTATTCGGAGAGCTGCTCTACAGGTGTCTCTCTCTCTCTCTCTCTTTCACTCCAGTCCAATTATTAACTGCTCTTGCTTCAGGCCCGTGACCTTTGACCCACAGAGTTCAGCTTCTGTACGTACGTTTTCGCGCCTCCATTTTTGTTTGAGTTTAGTTGTTTTGGCACAAGACTGTCATACTCATGGCCGCCTGGTGCATGTTTGGCTGTTCACTCAGGTAAAACGACCCCACAACAGAAGCAGATGTTCATGCGTTTTAATCTGAAATTGTGGCTTTTCTTTGTCTGGCACCATTTCCGTAATTACAGCTTTTGTGGAAAAGTCCATACGAGAGGCAGGAATATCAGCGGGCAAGATGCCATTTTCTCTTTCTCCTCTCGACTCTGTGTTCCTGATGGACAGACTGTTTCACTTTTCCTGTAATGACTGGGGTTTGTGGGCCAGCAGTGTTGTCATTTTGGCAGGAATAACAAGTGAACAGAGGCCTTCTGTCCCTGGACTCACCCCTGACTGGCCGTTTATTTACCTTCATGGCACTGGGCTGATCTCAGGGTGGAATTTCCTTCACCAGTGTCCTTGTGCTGGTCTGAGACACAGCTGCTGCACTGTTCTCCAGCAGAAGACAGTATGAAGGCCTCTTCTGATCACAGATATCCACACTTACACTGTATTAAGAAACTAATAAGAATTAACACTTTAATTTGTGCATTCGTTCAGTGTTGAATTTGTTCGCATTTTTTTAATATATTCATGTATGTTTCACTGACATAATTTGTTTTATAAATCAGCGTGTGTGTGCGTATACACACAAACAATATAAATATATAAATATATCGGAATTTGTAATAAAATTTGATTACCGCTGCATCTTTATTTAAAACAAAAATATTGCAGGTTACTTTACAAACTTTTCTTTGCATATGTTGAAGTTGAATGAGGCTAAACAGATATTTCCTGGGAAATCGGACCCCACAGTTCATATTATAAATCAAATTACACATCCTAAGCTTAACGCTGTGAATCGTGGTAAGGAGACCGCTGGACACTGATCTGTTATGTACTTGCTCAATAAGTGTTTTCTGTTTATTTTTAATAATAAACGCTTCTTAATTCAAAATACACTCAGAAATATTGTAAATACAAAACAAGAGGCATCTGTTGAGTATTTGTGTAAATTTGGACTTTTGATTTTGGGCAGCATGTTATGGTTGATAATCTTCTGTTAAACCTCTAAAATGGCTAAATATTGGACGATTAGTTATTGGCCGGTATACAGAATTGGTCTCTTAGCAGTTAGCATTAGTTTTGGCAGTAGCCGATCTTTCTCTTCATTTTCTGTAGCTGCCGTTCTTAGGGAAAGTATGTCAGAATGAAAAATGTAAATAAAAATAAATGTGAAGCATTTAGCTGTCAAAGACGCTGTCACGCTCGCGGACGTTTTCATAGTCGTGTACTGACACAAAAATGGAAAAGACCCGTTGTCTCCTTCGCACGCCGAACTGTCGGCTGTATATTAGGAAAATGAAGGAAAGTGTATTTACAGGTTTATTTGTTCTGTCTGTCCTGCAGAGGAGTGTTTGTGATTGTACGGGGAGGTGACAAAGGCAATCTGACCTGGGAATGCAGGTGATAATGGTCACATCAGCAGAGAGGGTGTTTGTAATAAGACACTGTATGAGAAGTCAAAGGTGAAAAATGAGTGTTATATTGTTGCAGAGAACAGAAGGTGTGACTGTGTGTGTGTTGGTTTACTTAACTATATATTGGGGACAAATTTTCAACTAAAGTCAGCAAAACCTGACCAATCGGAGCAAAACTTCCTTTTGGGGGCGTCCTTATTTGTAAAAAACACTTTAAAAATATAGTAAATAAAGTTGTGTTTTACATTTTTAATGCAGAAACTCTTCGGGTAGGATTAGAGTTGGGGTGTTGGGGTTAGGGTTAGGTTATAATGTTTATAACCAGCTGTGTATAAAAACAGTCTATGGAATGTCCCTATTTAGATAAGTAAACGTGTGTGTGTTAAACTGCATTATTTTAAGTATACATACGCTCTCTTGCCCTTTCAGACAGACCGTGTATCCTCCTAAAAGCCCCCCTGTAAACACCCACCCCCGCAGAAACACAAGGCTAACACAACAGCACAAACAATCAGAATGGCCAGCAAGTGTCAGAGCTACAGTGTCCACAGGAATCCAGCTCAGCTGGGGGCTGGCACCGGCCCGTCCGCAGCTGTCAGAGGTCTGCGCAGCAGAACTCCAGCACCAGATGAGCGCTGGTAACCTAACCTGGCCCAGGATGCTTTATGAGCCTGGGAACAATCCTGTGTTTTCTTTGAAATCTTTGACCCGACCCCCCTGTGTGCGCGACAGTGTTGTTTCAGTATTTCCCCGATGACTCTTATTTTCTCCTTCCTCCCACTTTTTACCGCTTTCCGACTGCGGCCAAAACATCTTTTGAGGAAATTGCGGTTTCGATGTGTCTGGAGATGTTTTAATTCATAAAGAGAGCTAGGAGCTGGGTTCCTCCTTCCCCTCCCTCACTCTGACACGCTGTAGAAGGTGCTTGTGTTGTGTTTTCACTCTGCTTTAATGACGGTGATATGCGAGAGCTTAAAAAAAGGCCCAATCACAGTAAGAGATTAAGGACTAAGTACACGTGGATGTTCAGATGTCCGTCCTGAAGCTCAGTGCTTCACTTGAAGAATTTAGTCACGACAAAGACACATCGGATGTAGCGTTCAAAGACAGTCACGGCGTGAAACGTCTTCTGCACCATATATAAGCAGAGTACACATTTCATTCTGTGCTTTATCGTATTGTCAGTAACGAAAGGAGTGCGGCAAAAATGTTTGTAGTTACAACTGAGCGCAGTCGGGTTCCAAAAATCACATTCCGTTCTCCATAGGGAAATTGAATTGTAGAACTTCCATAAGCTCGGAGCTTAAGTAACAGTAAGTGTTTCTATAGAAACCACAAGTCAGTGTGATTTCATCTTTATTGTATTAGTTTCCCTACAGTCCTAAGCGGCTTATTGTAATTAAATATTTTGCAATAAATAGTCAGTTTTATATCATATCGTTTCAGGTTCAGTGTTGTCATTTGCAATGCATTATGGGATGTGTAGTTAATTTCCTTATAAATAACACAATCTTACCATTTGTATTCTTTTTGGATTTAAAATACTTCTGCTTCAAATCAAAGTGTGTACCATTATTCTTAATCTCAGAACTGGTTAGTTTGTCATGTAGTCATAAGGTCATAAAACTCTTTATTCAAATTCCCCACAGAGGAAATAATTGGGGGGAAAATACAACCCTGGGCCACAGAAATAGTGGGTGGGCAGTATTGCACTCCATGAAGAAGATCTATGTTGAACTTCAACCTCCAGTCCATTTGTTTCCTGCTTTCCACTCCTCCATCATGAAATATGTTCAGAAACGAAATTGTGCTCCACCCCGTGATGAATTCCTCACAGCCAAAGTGAGCTCTAGCAGTGTTTTCAGTCAAATCTGATATTAACCCCGGGACAACAGGTGAGGGTTGTATAACTGCCATCACCATTTTGATGAGATCCTGAATAATGTTGCTCTGTATTCCCGCCGCCTGAGCAGTGAGTGTGATTAGCTAATATAACAATTCGTTGTCGCTCTGAAACTAGCAATGGGTGACGAGACGTCTAATATCTGACATTTAGAGTTCTAAGGATCTCTGATTGGCACTTGATTAGGGCCTAATTCATACCATTATCTCCTCCAGTAGAATTAGCTGGGTAGAAAATTGTGTGTTAAATCACAGGGCTGGGGACAGGAGAGGCGGGGTGGAGCGGGGAAATAAGGCATAGAATGTGAATCGACACTGGAGTGAGGCTACATTACCTGATCATGAGGTTGACTTGTGGCCCAGAATAACACAGAACCAGACAGTCTTTGCCAAGTCTCTTATGAATCTGTTGGCAAAATGGCTTCTCAGCTAACAATATTAACAAGTTTCCCTAAAGCTTCCATGAAGTAACAGAAATGTTATTTGGAATGTTCTAGTTTTTGTAGATGCTGTTAGATGTTGTATTAACGTTATTGCTTTTGGTTATAAGAACGTTATTCAAACATTTTAAATGTTCTGTAATGTTTTTAAAACGTTCCACTAACAACATAAGCACAAAGTTTTTTATATATAAATATGTATAAACAAAGTTCTACTAATGTTACTGCAAAATGTTTCTGATAACTTGAGAGATTTCTGAGCACTTTGAGAGAGATTTTAGAGAACGTTGGCCTACGTTCTGTGAACGTTTCCTGTTAGCTGGGATGTCTGTGCAGTTCTTTTACCACAATGTGCAGTTTTTATTCTTTGTTTCTATCTCCCAAGTTCCCATTCTCACCCATCCCACCCTAAACCACCCAGTGTGCACTTACTGGCAGCTGCTCCCCCAGGCCTGAACTCCAATCCTCACTGGGGACGAAAAATAATTAGGGAGGGAAAATTGCGCCTGACACCATTTCTGAAAAGCAGGGTATTGTAATGAAAGCAGAGCAAGGATCTTTGTGTCAGAGGGAAAATTGTGAAAGGAAAGAAGTCAGCCAGAAAAAGACTTTTGGGGGGTGGGGCTTAGCAAAGCATCACTGTCTGCGGAAGGATATAGATGCTGTTCTGCTCTTAAATGTACACTCTTAAAAAAGGTGCTTCACAATGCTATAGAAGAACCATTTTTGGCAGATGGTTCCATAAAGAACCTTTAACATCCATAGAACCTACGAAGGTTCTTCGTAGTGGAAAGGGTTCTTCAGAGCTTTAAAAGGTACAGAATGTAAGAAAGAGAAAGTTCTTTGGGGAACCGGAAATTGTTCTTCTTTGCCTTTGTTGTGAAGAACCTTTTAAAAACCTTTATTTTTGAGAGTGTTCACGAATTGCTTCTTGTCCCTCTTATCTCTTTAGCTTTCCTGTCTGTAATCATCTGCTCTCTTCATCTGGTCTTCATTAAAATGGACCAAGAGGCAGCCCAGGATGCAGAAGACCCTTAGAATTAATTGCTTAACTAGCACACACAGTCAGGCATGCTTCAGAAACAGAGCGTGGGTAGATCGATGAGACATCAGATGTAATATTTCACCGAGGCAGAGGAGAACTGGAATGGCACTGGTGGACAGCACCAGATGCTCGGCTGTATAGAAGGGGGGCAGCATAAATGACAGATCTGCTGTTGAAAGGTCCAGCAAGGGCATCGAGGCTTTTGAAGAGGAGTGAAATATTACACTGGGCAGTGCAGATGCAGGATTACAGCAGGCTGAAAGTGCTGTTTTTAGAGTCTTGGCAGCTCTCTTGAAAGCATGAGGCAGGGCCTGTGAATTTTTTTAATGGCTGGGCCATCGATGTTTATATTAATTTTGGTGGGTTTTATGCGATAACCGTCGTTATGATGCCACAGCGCACTGTCTTTAATTTACATAATGAGTCACATGGCAGATGATGAGGTTCCGTGCGCTGCCACTGGCAAGAGGTTGATCTCTTAAAGACATCTTGGCATCTTGGACCGCACTCGCCGTGTCTTAATTGACAACAGCAAGCCAAATGAAGATGTTGCTTAAGTGTTTTTGTTAAGACCATTAATTGTACGTGTTGCACCGGAAAGACACAAATAGCACACTATAACTCTGGATGACATGCCGTCTGCTTAAAGGTGACAATAAACACCACGCTTAGCTAATGACGATCAGAGACTGCCCTTGTAAGTTCGCTAGCGTCGCGATCAGCAGGGAATTCTTCTTAAATCCTCCCTAGATTAGAAAATAAATTGACACCCGGACTCGCATCTGGGTCACGCTTCTGGCGCGGCTCGGCTGAGACCTGCTTTCGCTGTTGTTAATTCATTTGTCATGAACAGAAATCATCAGAACCGCTTGGGAACAGTAAGTCCTGCATTCAGAGCCCTACACAAATTCCCTGGCTGGGGAGGCAGAGTTATTGATTCCAACAAAGAATTACATTGTTTTGTGCTGCGTGTTGTTGTGTTTGACCAAAAGCGCAGGAATCGGCTGACTGGCGGCGATTGCTCCCGGTTCGAGACCCGGGCCTCTGGGCTCATTATTCGAGCTGGATGGAGAATAGGCTCTCAGCTGTGCTTTCTCATCTCGAAAGCCATTTTTTATCGAAATTCATCTCTAAATTTACCTGCAGCACGGAGCGAGGAGAAGGAGGTGGAGGGTTAGAGAGATTACGGTATTGAGCCGGCAGACGATTCCAGTTTTCGTGCCCAAAGCGATTTCAGATTGCCTGTCTTTAGAGATGTATGAATGCGGGCGCATTTTGATACCTCTGCT
Source organism: Botia kubotai (assembly GCA_036877585.1). NCBI lineage: Eukaryota > Metazoa > Chordata > Actinopteri > Cypriniformes > Botiidae > Botia > Botia kubotai. The sequence goes on along the minus strand of JAZGTI010004325.1, from coordinate 6,066 downwards.
TTGCAGTAAAACGCAAACTGTCACTCACGATGACGTCGCCATCACCTGATATGACATCTGCCGCTTCGTGAGACGACTCAACTCCCTGAACTTGTCTTCAGACAAATGGAGCGAAATTAAACCTGAGCTATGATGCAAGGCTGCAGAAATCAGACGAAGCTTCTCAACATGTCTAACAGCAGTTATTGGCAGAGTAAACTAACCTCAGAGATTACTCCTGCATCTCATTACTTCAGTTCTACAAGAATATCATCAGTTAAAGCTGCACTCTGCCAAACTTTTTCAGTTAAAAATGAACAAAAATCAGTTATTGAGCAAGTACGTAACCGATCAGTAGTTAAAACGATCTTCTTACCTTACCCACATTCACAACTGTAAGTTTATAATGATTTATGATTTATGAGCTGTCGGGTCTGGTTTCCCAGGAAATGTCAGTTTTGCTTCATTTGACTTCAGTATGCATAAAGAAAGTAACCTGCAATTTTATGTTTCAAACAAAGATGGCGACAGAGAGGCAAAAGTTATAAAATTGCAGCTTTAAAAATCATTTTAAATATATAAGTATGTATCTATCTCTATCTCTATTTATCTATGTTTATATCTATCCATCCATCTCTCCATCCATCCATCCATCCATCTGCATTTGGCAGACGCCCCAAAGCAACGTTCAGTTCATTCGAGGGACACATTGTTTTTAGTGCATTCGCTGCGAATCGAACCCGTAACCTTTTACATTTCTGTTTTGTTTTGTGTTTGTAAACGAGAACTTGTTTTACACCCTGCAGCCCAGCAGCCTTTTGCCTAGAATATTGATGAGAATCTGAAAACACCTTTAATGTGAGTGTCGGTGAGCGTGTGGGTGATATATAATCCCAGGCAGGCGGACAGAGGCGAGAGTCTAGGGACCAGAGCCCGGTGAGTGGAGGAGGAGGATGATGATGATGATGAGGTGGATGCTGCAGCAGCTGGTGAAAACATCTCATCCTCTCTCACCCTCTTCTCTCGTGGGAAGAGTTCACCCAGCACCTGCTGGAGGTGAGGTGAGCCGGGGCTCCGTAACAAACTACATTTGCACCGCAGTCCTGGGGCTGCAACGTCCTCTCTTAACCTTCCATCAGTTCTACATGCAGGACTAGATTAGCTGTAAGAGCGCAGGGACGCAGTTTCCCAAACGATATAATCAGTGCTGGAAATGGCCACGATCGACTACTAGTTGGGGACATTTTATATTCACTATATTTATAAAATTTGCATAGTGTTTGTAAGGCCATTACATGGATAAAAGATGTAAATCCTCCATATTTTTAATAGGAACTCCTAAAATTCACTCCCTAGACCTCCATATTCACTCCAAGTCCTCCATATTTCCAGTCCTGTACATAATGTAATATACAAGATAATGTAAAGTGTAAATACATACAGGTTTAAGGACATAAACATATCCACATTTGTTAGGCCGGCACATTTAGGGTATGTTTGCACAACATCGATATAGTTTTTGTCATTTACACAGAGAGGAAAGCTGTGTCGTTGTGCTTTAAAACCCATTTTCAGGACCCCAAACGTATTTTCATTTTTGCTTGTAAACATTGTTGTGTAAATGTTTTTTTTTAAGCTGCAGATTCAGGTGCTGTACATAAAATAGGCAAAATGCCATAAAGCGGCACTGAGCCCCGCCCCTCTCAAACGTTACTCGAATGCCACATTCACAGCAGTTTGATGGGCTTGTGCCAGCTCTGAGTTCCGCCCGCCTCTGCCATTAAAACAAGATTTGTGTCTTGGCTGGTAGCATTTCCAAACAGCTTTTGTGCGATACCTCCCTCCATGCCACTGGACAGCCTATCACAGCTCTGCTGTCCTCTCTGTGTGTCCTCACCTGCTAAAGGCCAGATGTGATGTGAGTTGATGTTATGATGCTATGCACACATACAGTACAAGGTAATCAAAAAGGTATAATCAATATTAAAGTAATACAATCAAATATACCCTGTTAAACTTGATTGACAAGTGAATTGGAGTCATGCTGGATTTTAAATGAGTTCTTTGATTTAAGTCCCTTGACAGTATATTTCCAACCAACGAATAAACTTGATATCAACTGTACCATTAATTCTATACGAATTAATCTTAAACTCAAATTGCGCTACAAAACCCAATTTTTCCAGATTATTTCAGATACTGTACATGCGCAAAGCCTATCAAGTCCCTCTCCACATTCTGTACGAAGCCCCTCCCCCATAGAATGTGCCAGTTGACGATTTTATCGATTGACGATTGGCTCTTTCTACTAGTAGGCGGGACTACATTTGTTAGAGACGCCAAATTGAGCGTGACAGTTTCCTCCGTTCATAGTAACGGAACTGCAGCATCGTGTTAATTTCATAATCTTGTTTCAGTGTGATATTCTTAACTGTCTATTCTTAATGTGTTTTGAATTGAATTGTGTTTTCTGTATATATATTACATATAACTGTATATATATTACATATAATTATATATAACAACCAGATAATGGAGCAATCAATATTTTGGGATTATATATTGTGGGTTGTTATGGTCCCAGGCATTTAGTCTCAGTCGATATCTATGCACGCAGCTTTCATCAGTAAGCGCTGCCTCTTGTCTGAGTCAGTTTTGCGGTATTCCCTGCAGAGCCACTAATTCTGTAATGCAGCATGCATCCCGCATCCTTGAAATGAGTTCTGTCTGCTTTCTCACTTTGATTGGCTTCCGAGAGACTGCTGCATTTCAGTTACTTCACCAAATGGACACGCACTTTTCCAAACCGCTTAAACTCACTGACGTGTTAAAGAAAAGCGCAAATCCGCTGTTTTAGGCAGATGAAAGTTCTCCATCTTGTTTGAGACTTGTGTGGCGTGGGATTGAGAAGCAAAGGGAATAAATCAGCATGTGATATTTGTCTGACCAGCCTGAGACATGCAGAGGGCAGAGGAACGAGAGCTGCATAAGCACTGAACAATCAGACAGGAGAGAAGGCTCCGCGTACGCTCAGACGCATCTGCTGTGCACGCCCGCAGCATCAGGTCAGATAATAATGGGTCTTGACAGGCTGTACGCCAAAATCAGGAGGTGAGAGAGCCCAGATTCTGATCTTGTGCTGATTGACTTAAATCACCTGATCTCCATTGGCTCTGTGGCCTCCAGCTGCAGCTATTGCTTGACTGCTTTGCACAAGCAGGATATGAACTCTGGCATAATTAGAGAAGGAAGCCATGCTGGTGCTCACCTCTGGGTGAGGTTGGACAGCCAGTGCGCATGTTGAGATGCTGGCAGTGCATGTTGCTTGGTTGCAAACATTTGATAAATGACATGTGGGTGAGAGTTAAACTTTGAAGTTTTCCCCTCCGGGCTGGAAAATGTTCAGAAATCTTATCAGCCAAGAGCGCCTTACAGGTTTAAAGAAACGCTCTGTGCTATTGTTGTTGTTTGTGCATTTGTTTTCTGACTGGATGCAGCAAAAGGATGCGAAGCAAAGGATTTCCGTTTCCACTGCCATGTGGAAAATGTGCATGTACAATCAGCCGTGATTTTTCTTCTGGACGGGATTCTTCATCTCTTGTGGGTGCACATCATTTTAAACCTTGTTTTCAAAAGTACTGTTTATTTGTGCACGGGAAAAACCCCTAAATGAGGAAAACAAATACTGTTTGCACCTTTTAAAAACGTACACTGCAGTAATACAACAGCAATGCGATGGGTGACTGGTTTATTGTTTGGAGCGATCAGTAAACAGACTTTGGTGTTTCACTGCATTGGATCGTTTATAATGTGAGGACTGTATTTTATTAACACTTTGCAAAATTATTTTTTTATAGACGAAACACATATTCATCTGAAACCATCTGCATTACAGAGAGACGAAATGATTCCCGGAAGCCACACTTCTCATGTGCATGTTGATTACCTATTCAACATACTACATGAATTCATTGCCTTTTAACTGTGCTTGCGATCTGCAATAACATGCTTGGCTTGCTATAACACTCATCTCTCAGAGACTGTGGCGTGCTTGACCAGGCATACTCACCAGCAGCGTGATTCACAGCCAACTGAGCTTTAATGCTAACGCATAAGAGATGTAATCATGTCATTTACATGCAGCAAAATATGCCACTTTTATGATGATGCCGTTTGCCGAGCAACTCATAATGCTTAAATATGCAAATGTGCGTGCTATGAAGCGCGAGGCTTTCTGTTTAATGAACTTTGTTTACAGGCGCTTGTTGTACAGTACAGTGTTATGGAGGCAATAAATATTGTAAATTATTCAATGGATAACTCCAGTGCTGATTGGTCATTACATTAAGGCCATTATATGAAACATGATATTGATAACAGCTATATAAAAAAAAACACAGAATACAGTCTTACATTCACACGAGAGTTACAGAGCTGCAGAATGGATCAGAACATAGTTCAAATTTAAGATATGGGTCTTTAGAACCCTATTGAACATTTACACTGCATCTTAATGCAGTACATAAAACCATTGTTTAATACAAAGCCAGCTAACAGGGAACATTGTCAGAATGTTGCCTAACGTTGGCTCTAAAAGTTCTCTTAAAGTTCTCTTGAAGTTTCCTTGCGGTAAAATATTTTTACCGTTATATATGATATGTGTCAAAAAGCTAGGCTTAAGTTGTTAGTGGAACGTTTTAAAAAGGCTACACGTTTGAATAACGTTCTTATGGTTATGCCATAACGTTAATACAACATCTAGAAGATATTGACTTTTTGAACGTTCCTAGAACATTTAAGGTAACGTTTTTCAACATTTTTCTTACTTAATGGAAACGTTCTTACAACCTAAACGTAGTTTTGCGGGAAGGCGTCCACTGTGATTGGTCACTTAGCTGCTGTGTGACTCACTTCCGGCGCCCGTAGAGAACACAGTATTGTACACATTTGAAACCTAATGGACTGTATCTTCTAGCAGAAGGTCTGCTTAAATCACATTTTCATGAAAATGACTGTATTACAGAAGCGCATAATCTTCATATAACAGCGCCGCTTACAGAGGTACAGTACTCCCACACAGCTCTGTCAGCTTGTCCATTTCCTGCTGACGCCTTTTGATGCGGTAATTGTCAGACTGTCTGAGGAACCGATTCCTTCATTGCACACTGTCACTGTCTTCGTGTGAAACAGTGCTTTCTCAAAGCCTTCGGAATCTGTATCTGTTGACTTGCTGTCACTCAGACCACTAAAGATGATTGATCACAGACTGAAAAATCTTCCCTCCAGCTGGTGTCTTCCTTAGAAAACTGTGATGAGATATACAATAACCCTCGTGTCTGACAAGAAGTGCGTTGAAAAGCGAGTGTAATGAGCTGAAGTAGTTGCCTTTTGAACCAGTGCTGTTCACACTCATTTACGAGTCAATGCGGAGTGAATGCGAATCTGTGTGTGAATCAGATGTCTGGTGAATCAGTTTCATCTTTATTGGCTCTCATCTGGTGGTGTCATCTCCACCATGCCATGATGTCACTACCACACGTTGTTGATCACCGTCACAAGGTGTTTACGTAAAAAAAAAATCTTTAGAATAGCATACACTGATAAATCAAGCACAATAAGACTAAAGTGCAATTATTAATTAAATTGAGAACGTTTTAATTTTGTTTGCCTTTATAATGATCCTCTTAAGAAGTGAATACAAGCGAGTACAATCCTCTGGATACCAGTTTCTGATGCTGTTCCTCAGATTTATTTGTGTGTTTCTGAGGCGGAGATCTTTCTGAGGTTTCTCTGTGATTGATAACGGGCTGGTGTAGGTGTGTCAGGGGCTTCTGGAGGGAGGGAGATCATCAGAGTTTCTGTTTCTCTGTCTGCTCATGTAAGATGTGCCATCAGTCAGAGGAATCCTGAGTTTAACCACGTGAAATTAAAACATCGGGAGGTGGGGACGAGCCAGAGAGAGCAAAACACCACAGATGAAAGATTCTCCAGCACAAAAGAGATGTTCCCCTTATAAACATCAGCAGGGGTCATGGTGAACATCTGAGCTGGTGTACAGTGTTTGAATTATACCAAAGCTTCCCGGGG
>JAZGTI010004324.1:1421-28435 GCA_036877585.1 Botia kubotai | reverse complement strand
TCGGATGGCCGGAGGGCAGTCTCAGTGCTGTAATAGAATCACTACTCATCAGTGATGCTGCTGTGATTTCTTGGCCAGGACTGTTTCCAGGGTCAAACACACGCTTACCATTATTTAGCTAAATGGGGACATTTGGACTTCTATTGTTTTGAAACACAGCTAGTTGTAAATACTATAACCCAGTTGTGCCCAGTCATGCTCCTGGAGAGCCAGTGTCCTGCAGAGTTTAGCTCCAATCATATCAGCTACATTTCTAAATACCATATTGATTGCCCCCCCCAACACACACACACAGCTAATTCCGCTACATGCATTTACATTTCTTGCAAAATTACAGTCTACAAGAATACAGTGTTTCCGAAAATAAAATGCCAAATTAAAGGCACGTTGTTAAATCCTGGAAAAATTCACACTTTCAACCCCGCCAGCAAAGTCATAACTATCATTGAACTTGATATATCACCTCACTCTAGCTGAGGCAGAACACACATACCTGCGCGTGGTGTGTAAGTATGGATCAAGTTTACCCCTCACCAGTGTTTCAAAAAGAGACTCCAGCCATGACTGTTACCCCCTGAAGCACTGACCACTGACCAAGGCTGACCACACACGCAGAAAAGAATCGCACTGAATACATGATAAGTCTGCATGTTTTCCTGTTTCTGCATCAAGTATTTCTTCTACTGCTCTACTGTACAAAAATAATCAATATTTTTAATGCAGAAGCAAGATGGAGGAGAATAAGATCTGCAAGGTCTGGCGTCAGTAAAAGTGATCTAAAAACAACAGCCTCCACGAGATACAATGACCTGACCGTCTCCTTTTCATGACACGACAGAACCTTCAGCACGGACGTAGGCAAGATACTGTGCTGTTCCAGACACAGTCGACTGATGTTCTCCTGAATACAGAGCAGTCTGGCTTTGAATTTAACCAAACAGTTTCCAGGAAGAAAAAAAGAGAACCAGTTATAAAGATTTCAAAAGACACAGTGAGATCGCCTGTCAGAGGACACAAAGCACACGTCAAAAATCACCAGCAATGCAAACGGGCACCTCAAGGAACCACGCTGGGCCCTCACCGATTTGTTCAATGTACACTTGACAGCTGTTGACCACACACAGGCACTTAAACCCATTATGCTGCATAATAGCTTTGTGCTCTCTCTAATCCTCGGTCGCTAATCAATGGCCTATTTCTTTCTGATGCCCTGTGCTGTTCTCATGGCAACAAAACAGCAGCCTCTTAACACACAACACTGACACAAAATGATTTGTCATTTCAAAGCGGCTTTGGAACAGTGTGTATAATAAAAAAGCACAATACATTTGAATAGAAGGACAGTATATATGATACTGTCCCTGAAATTATTTTGGCCACATGTAATAGACAAGCTTTTGTCTTTCCACTAAATTCTGTATTGTTTGGCTTAAATATGCTAAATTACAGTAAAGTAACTTTTATCATTTATCATTTTTCCACTGATAAACACAGAAACATTTCTGTACAATAAAATGCTCTATAGAATGTGAGTGTGTGAGAGAGAGAGAGAGAGAGAGAGAGAGAGATGTGCATAAGCACAGAACCCAGAGCCTGCCCACAACTCCCAATTAAATGCTTGTTGGCCATTATGTATTCTGGTGATGACAATCTTCACAATAGAATCCGGCTTTCATATTCCCTAATATCCTTTGATTCACCTGCATGCATTTTAATCAGCTGATTTAAATCCTGAGACCTGATTTGTCACTAATGAACTGTACAATGCGTCTGTCATTATTTATGTTATTTCCTTCCTCTTTCCCCCTCCTCTTCGCTCCCTGCGCTGTCTAATTAACTCAGTGAGGCGCCAGGAAGCAGTGCGATCTGTCACCAGCCGGCCCGTCAGCATAACACAGCTTTACACCACCTGACTCCCACCTGACACGTACGTGTGTGTGTGTGTGTTTGTTTGTGTGTGTGTGTGTGTGTGTTGGCGGGGTTTATTGAACCATATAATGGGAACAAATTTGTACCTAAAAGTCAGCAAAACCTGACAAATCTGAGCAAAACCTCCTTTTGGGGACGTCCTCATTTCTAAAAACGCTATAAAAATATAGTAAATAAAGTTGCTGTTGTTTTATTGTAAGAATGCATGAAGTTTTCTGTTAGGGTTAGAGTTGAGGGTTAGAGTGTGGGTTGGGGTAGGTTAAAGTTAGTTAACTAGCTGTCTATAAAAACAGTGTGAGTCAAAGTGAGTCCCTGTTTAGATAAGTAAACGTGTGTGTGTGTGTGTGTGTGTGTGTGTTTGCAACGACATGAGGGCGAGTAAATGATGCACTTTTATTTTGGCGTGAACTATCCCTTTAATTCTCCTCTTTTTCATTTCAGCAGAAACCGCATGTGCAGTCCGAGGTACGAGCGATGTACTCATGATGACACCTATTAGCTAACACGAGACACATCGCATATAATTCATGCATTACATGCGAGCGGCTTAAGACTTCTTAAGACTGATCTTTGAGTTTCTCATTTCAAACTCCGGACCATAGCTGCAGTAAATTGTCTCCACCTATCCAAGCACACAGTGGAGGAGTGCCGGAAATGAAGAGAGAGAGGGAGAATACTGCTGAGACCACATTTCCTGATGCTGAAGGTCTAATTACATTAGGCAGCTGCTTTTAACAGGGTTTATACAGCAGCGTGCGGAGGACAGGTAGAAAGATCAGGCTGAGGGAGCGACTCTGCGGAACCTCAGGTTCTCTCAGACAGCAGGGAGCCATTTTGATAACCTAAAATCAAAACAGTGGTTAATTTTTGTACCTGTCTAAAATGATTCTACATGTGCAAAAACAGCGACAACTTCAAGTACAAAAAATCTTTTGAGGACATGCTTATTCGTCCAAGATTTATTCAAAATAAATGATGTTCCCTAATTATCTTTAAGTTAGCAACAAGAGTCTCTGAAATATGAAAAAATGTGTTATTAGAATAGACTTCCGTTTGACTGGAGGTAAAATGATTAGGTTTGAGAGACCTACCACCTAATCCACGAGAGAACCAGACGTTCAGATTACACCAGCTGTTAAATCTTAATTTCACCCACCGGTCTCTCATGACAGGCACATCGCATTAAAGCTCGGAGGAACAATGCAAGCTAAGCGTGCTGATAGTTATGCCAGTAAGAATTAACGCATGTGAAAATTGAAACGAATACACTCAAGAATCATTTAAGCATTAAACTAAGCTTGAATCAGCTTAATCCACCAACATTCATGCATGTCACGGACTCAGACACTCTCTACATGGGAGTGTTATATAAAAACAGGCGAAAAATGAGGAGTTGACAGTATTTGTCCTGTTACCACGGCGAGGGGGCTTTTTCTATACCTCCCTGAAGGTGCGCAGATGTGTTTCAGGATGAATCAAGCAGGAATGAAGATCTCGGAGCAAATCAAGCTGGTTAAGAGTGGAAATGAGAAGGTGTTTTTTGAACTTTATGTAGATAAATTCACGCACTTCTCTCGGCTATCAGAGGGTGTTCAGCTGTTACTTCCAAATCAGACACTGAAGGCAGATTTTACCCTCATAGAAAGACAGAAACGTCATCTGTCTGTTCCACATTTCTCGGTTTGGAACGTTATACTTCATATCTATCCAAAACATTATTTAAGTTGTTAGTGAAACTTCTTAAAAATGTTTTATAATTGTAAAATGATTCATGTTCTTATAACTAAGCAAAAATGTTAATACAACGTTCCAAAAGTGGACACGTTCCTTTGAACGAACATTCAAAATAGCATTTTCAACTTTTGGGAAATGTTCTTGCAACCTACAATTGTTAGCTGGCGGGAACGCACGAGTACTCTAGCGAGTCCGAGTGACAACTGAGTCGCCTCATGTCACCAAGGACACCCGAGCTCCTCAACTCGCCTTTCAAGCACGTTTTGTGCAAGAGTTATTCACAGGAAAGCGACTCTGAGGGTTTTGTTTAACAGACCGTTTCTTCATCTCGGCTCGAGTCACGATTATTAAACACAAGCACTGGACAGTGTGGAGAACACACACCACTTGTTTGTTCATTTCAGAGGGAACGGAGACAAATTTGCACTTAATGAAGAGAGCTCGCAGCGAGACTTTGAAGTCACTAAGCCAGCGAGGCGCTCGGCAAACACTCCATCGCATGAGCTGTGTAAGGCAGACTGATGCAGAACATTCTCAATGAGCAGAAGAATTCTCTCAAAGCTCAGGAGAAATAAAGTGATGATAATACTTCAGTGAAATGCGCTTGAGAGAGAGAGAGAGAGAGAGAGAGAGAGGGAGAGAAAGAGAGAGAGAAAACGGGGATTAATCATTCATCTGAATGAATATTCTGGAGGGGCAGGACCATGAGAACACCATCACATGCCATAGTGACATAATGAACAGAAAATAAAATCATCCAAATAATAATAATAAACTACCACAATATAATCAAACATTAGCGATATATTCTGCATTGTAAAAACACACTTCTTAGCAATAACTACAGACTTAGGAGGCTTTCTGGAACCAGATGGTGCTGTCAACAGCAGACGTGAACCAGCTGAGTCATTTATTTAGCGTAACGTTTCGAGATTAGTTTATTGTAGCCCAATGAGAGTGAAGAAAAGAAAACACATGACAAAAAGTTGCAGATCTAACTGTTGCAATACAAACAAAACAATACAACAAATACAAAGACAACTGTTCCTTCCAGAATTATTGACTCACTGTTCATGGTTTTTTAATAAAGTGATCTTCTGACTGAACTGTAGTGGATTGGAGAGCATCAGTTAGCAGTTTTATGACTTTGTGGGCTGTGAAATCCTTTAACCTTCTCTGTGATCCTCTCTCTCTCTTTCTGTCTCTCTCTCTTTCTCTCTCTCTCTCTCTGCAATCAGCCCAAAGGTGATGTCATCTTCTCAAGCAGACGAAAGAGAACCACTTACAGTCAGCAAATGAAAAGAGATGTAACAGGCAAAGAGAAATCCATACATGGCTTTAGGCTACGCTTTTATACATTCATGTATTCTCTCTCTCTCTCTCTCTCTCTCTCTCTCTCTCTCTCTCTCTGTGTATTCTTTACAGACGCTTAATAAAAGCAAAATGGAACTAATGCAAAATCATGTTGGTTTAGGGGTTATTTAGGATTCCTGGTGTCTGGGGAGGGCCGTGTATGAAGGGTAAAATAGCAGAGGTGAGATTTTAGACAAGGTCAGGTGTGTGCACGGGGAACGATTTAGGACAATCAAGTATGAGCGAGATGGAGTGATGTTTCAGAAGGAGTGAAACAGGATGAGGGAGTTCACGGTTATAGAGGACAGATTTGGTTATTGTGTGTGGCAGATCACCAGCTCATATCTGGAAACTGGAGTTATTTTGCTGCACGTGTTTCACATCAAAATACATGTTCATGAAATGAATCTGTAACAGAGAGAACAAAGCGCAAAGGATTGTGGGAAAAATACAGTTACCAAGCGGGAAACAAGAAGACAAAGAGCACAGACAGGCAGCCACAAAGCAGAAACTTTTATCCAAACCCACTTACAAAATACCAGAGATGAAACCAAGAGGGGTGTGACAGAGGTCCTCACTGTGGAGCCTCAACACATTACATGGTGGCAATGATGTCATTTCCTGTCACTCCTTCACTGCCCTTTTAATGAAAAGAATTTCACAAAAAGAACAAGTTAATAAGATGATGAAAGAGTCTGTACGGTGACGGTGAATTCATCAGAGAGCAGCAGAGAGACAACGTGTCCCATTACACGGAGGGAAAACCAGACTAGACTAAATGTTCAGAAATAACGGAGTGCTTCAGGGCTCTTCTGAGGTTCCTTAACATAATCGGTAAACTTTCAAAGACAAAATCAAGCAAAAAACAACCTTTTAAAAAAAACAGTTTTCAGTTTTCAGACTAAACGAAATGTTCAGAAATAACTGAACCAGACCCTGAAGCGCTTGAGGACAGCAAAAAACAACACAAGCCCTGTACGAAATGTCACAGCACGCAGTATGCAGTTTAGATGATTTGACTGCTGTCTGATAAAGGCTTGAATTAATCATCAGAACATCATCTCCAGGGGGTCAACCCGACGTATCGCATTTCTGTCACTCTTCTTCCTTAAGCAGAATTCTCTTATTCAAGCTGCGTCTGTCTTTTACTGCAGTACAATGCAGCTCCAGTGCAGCTATGAAATGCCAGAGGGCCTGGTGCTATTAATTAGCCTTTGTTTATTGATATATGGTTTCCTCTTGCGGGTAAGCAATGCAATTCATCTATTTCAATCTCTCTCTCTCTTATGTAACAGGTGTGCAGGATAAGTAGTTGTTACAGGATTGTGAAATCATTTTACTTCCCAAAGCAGGTAAAACCAACCACCTGTTCTGGAACAACAGGCATTATTCTTGACCACATTCTTGAAATGTTCTTGCAGTAACATTACTAGAACTTATTTAAAATTATATCATATCAAAATTGCTGCAGATATAAAAAGTTTGAATAATGTTCTTATCACCAAACAATAACAACAAAACAAAACTGGACGTGAACTGAATGTGAAATCAAAATGGACTCTTTCACACACATTCCTTATTATGCACAATTCATCTGTTTTTGTTTTCCTCCGTTTCATTGTTTTCATCTGTTTTCTGAAATCGACATAATACTGGCGAAAAGCCAGTTTCTCCATTAACAGAAATTCAAAAGTAGCTTTGCATTCTGACAAACTAACATTCTTTGCAACCAATATATAAATCACAAATAAATCAATAATAAAATCAATAAATCCTCTATAGATCTTCTATAGATCTTCTATAGATCTTCTATAGATCTTCTATAGATCTTCTTCATCTCCAGAATCTTTGATTTAAAGTAAAGACTTCCTCCACCTATTGAGTGACTTTCATTTGCAGCTGACATGCATTGATGGCAATTAACCAATAGGATAATAGCTTTTAATTCAGCAACCACTCAACCAGTCTCATGCTACATTCAGTTCGTATCTGTGTTTTAAATACACGTGACTGGAACTGTGGTCGTGAGCAACTGTAAATCGTAAAACATTAACTGCATATCTGTACATCCACTGAATATAAATTGCACCAGCAAAGCTTCTACGCCGTCAGGTTAGCACGAACATCAAGACTAAACTATAAATGTGTGTGTGATTGTCATGTGTGATTTCCATATACAGCCCACTGCAGCATCTGATGCGCGAAAGACTGAAGGAAGCGGAAACGCAGGACAAACAGAAAGCGCCTGTCAGTCCACACCGATTGCTGTTCAACAATACAAACAAAACATTACACTGGTCAGCCGTCATTTAAAAATCAATGCGGCGAGTGTATCAAATTCTCACGAGAAGTCTTATATTACATCACCCCTCTCCTCACGCGCCTCTCCTCTCCAATCCTTACAAACATTCATCTTACGTCCCGCAGGCATTGCGATGTCAACACATTCTGTAGAGGTCAAGCTAAGGTCGAGCCGAACGACTGTTTTCATTGACCGGGTTCCTCTTCAGGTCCTTACCAAAACATTACAAAGCCGTTGACCTTTGACCCTTCCTTATCAGAGCATCGGCCAATCTGCCTTTGTCTGTTTACACACACTCCCATTGGGAGGAAGAAAGTAATTTGCTCCTGTGTAGACAAGCGCCGGTTCTTTGTCATCCTTTTTTAATTAACTATTGCGTGCGGAGCGGTTGTTAATGAATTGACTCAGAGCTGTTCATACGAGCGCACTCCAGACCACACGGCATTCAAAGACAGGAAGTCCGCTGAGAAAGATGAGGAGGGGCACAGAGAAGGAGAGGAAGTCCATGCAAATTGTCAGTAATACAATCATAAGTTGTATTACTGACTCATATTCGGAGTCAGAACAAAAGATGATGCAACTAATTAATTAATAAAACTAATTAATAGCGTTTTAAACATTTCTAGACCTTTCAAAATAACGTTTTTACTGTTTTACATTAAGTAATGTTTCCATTACTTAATGGAAACGTTAAGAAAATGTTCTCACAATCTAATTTAACTTTAAGACATGATCCTGAGGAGCCACATGAACTTGTTCTTATGACATCACAGTCTAAGTTCCATCTGTAGTTCTTTAATATTCATTCAGTCCTCATCGTTTGAAATTCATCCACGATAATAAAATTAATGTTTATCTATAACAAAGCAGCAAACAAACAAGTATAATATGCTGTCTCTGCCAACAACAGAAACAAACAGGATTTGGCAGTTAAATCCATGACCAGCATTCCCTTGATCGGAAGAGAGAACAAATATTAGTTTGGCAGAGGGAAATTGGCTGTGTGACAATTTTAATAACATAACTCTGGTTTTAAGGCCTGCTAAATTTACTCCATAAATAACGCCTGAAAAAACACACACTTAACACATATACACACACACACCTGACAAACACACAAACACCTGTGCACATTACACACACAGTAGGTTTCTATGCTTTGTGGGAACTTTCCATAGATGTAATGACTTTTATACTGTACAAACTGTATATCCTATCCCCAACCCTCATCCTACCCCAAAACCCCACCCTCACAGAAACCTTTCTGCATGCTTTACAGCTTTAAATAAGCACTTTTTATTAATTGCCTGCCGGCTGGTCATAGAATCAAGATTTTGATCTCTTATCCTTATTTGTTAAAAATACACATTCAGCGAAGTCAAATGTTGACTGAACATCCAATAAATGGTTAAAATTCAGTACCACAATATTAGCATCTGATGCTATCACAGTATCATGGTTCCACGATCATGTTTTTCAAGGTATTCTCTGAATGTATAGATAACATCTTTTTTTGGTAAAAACAAACTCTTTTTTGGCATCGCATTCACATCACGGCATCTTTCAAACAGATGCTATTCGTTTTTACATCCCTTCTGCCTGAAGTCCGCTATTAGCGCACAAGCACATCTGCGTCGAGACCTGACAAACTCACAGAACTCATCTCCACAACGACAAATCAATTCATTACCGGTCTCGAGCTGTCAGGCAGTCTGAGGACGCCCGGTGTTTTGATGGGGCTGATTATGTCAGAGCTGTATTTCTCTTTCTGATAAACACGACTCGAACCCCTTTCACCGTGACCGATGACAGTCTCAGTTATTCCTAGATTGCAACCGCTAATGACTCGCAACTGCTGCGTGAGGGTGTCAAGAGAGAGAGACAGAGAGAAAGAGACGGATAGAGAGATGGATGGATGACAAATGTTTTTCTAGGGGAAAAGTAACACAATCAGGGGTACATAAATGTAGTATAGAGTAGTATAGAGTAACTATTGTGACTATTGCAAAGCATTTATACTGTGCGTTTGCCTATTCAAACCTCACTGGCATCTCTCTCTCTCTCTCTCTCTCGTGCATGTTTCCATCTTTCAGACATTATTCCTAATCACAGTTTGAACTCCCAGATCATTCCCGCCTCTGCCGGCGCAGACGTGCAGCTGCTCTGAAATGCGTTTAACGCCTCCGGAAGCGCGGAACAGAGCCGCACTCTCGCGCGCATTATTTTCCCGACGAGCGGAACAGCGCAACACGAGCGACGGACGCGACAGGTCCTCGCCGAAATTACGATAAACTGCCTTAATAACGGGGCTTTGCCCTCCGGATCACATTGTCAGGGAGGTTTGGGTAGACAAAGCGACAGCTTTTCACTCGTTAATCAACAGAAAGCTGCGTCGCCGAGGGTCCCTCACCAATAGAACCACAGCTGGTGCGAAAGCACCAAGCAAAAACCAGTCAGTCGTGCATTTGCGTAAACTAATTGTGTGTTTATACAGTGTACATTAGACATCCCCAGCTAACAATTCTAGGTTGTAAGAACGTTTCCCAAACGTTTCCATTAAGTAACAAAAACGTTAAAAATAATATATTTTTGAAAGTTCTAGGAACTTTCTAGGAACAAAACGTCCAGTTGTTGTATTAACGTTTGCGCTCGTTTATACGAACGTTTTTAAAACATTCTGTAACTTTTAACACCTTCCCTTAAAGACATAGCGTATATGAAAACAATGTATATATTGCTATACATCATATAACGTTAAAATAATGTTCTACTAATGATAATGCAAGCACAATTTGATAACTTTGAGAACACTTAATAAGTTGTTCCTAAAGGAACAATACAGCTAAACCGCATGAAGTAAAAGTGATTAGACTGAAAAATACTTTTCCTTCAGTTACATGACTAATGTGTTTAAAAATACATTACAGGTTTAATATAACACAGTGCCTGAAAGAGCAGACAAAAACAACCAAATATTTTCTCTCGCTCCATCAATGCAATTTCCACCCCATCGCTTCTCACACTCATAACTGTTAGCGGTACAATTGAACTATACTTTATTACAGATCTGTAGAATTAAAAAGTGCTGAACTGTATGTTTGTGAATTCAGCACCGAGGACAGCACCCGGAACTGCAGCATTATCTGTCTGACATATAGAGCGATATTTCTATATTGTCTAGAGATTACAGGTTGTTCGTACAGGCGAAGGTCATCCCGGTCTCTCTGAAATGTCAAGTACAGTTTCATCTGAGAACATGTAGACCTGTTTATCCGTTTATTGTGGATTATTATTATTATAAACAGGATTATTATAATCTGGATTTATTTAAAACAAAATGTATTTATCTAACGCATAAACAAATTTCAGAGATGGCGAGGACTAATCATGTTATGATTATAGATACAGAAACGGTCTAAGCCGGCGAGTTGCAAAATATCAGATCTTTTCAATGTTTATGTAATTAATTTATGCATAATGCAGTGCATGAAGGCATGAAATACAGAAGGGATAAAGAGATATATCCACGAATTCCATTAATACAGATATTCACATCTGCATGAATGCTATTCTGTGGTATTCAGAAGTCAGGAAATCAGTCTGTCAGCATGTCTTTGATTTAACTACACACACCTGCAGACAACAGACGCTCCCACGCGCCGATGTCACGGATCATAGTGTTCATGTAGACACATGCAGAGTGGAGGAAAGGTTCGATGAAGGTGATGAGATGACCTTTCGCTGCCCCGTTTCACATGAACGAACGCGGGAAATCTCAATTATAACCAACAGAAAGAAAGAACCGCAGGAATAAAAACGCAACAGAAAAACGAGAGATGAGACAGATGAAAAAGAAAGAAGAAGAAACAAAGCTGGAGGTAATTCAGAGATCTCCTACAGATGGATAAAAGTGTGCAGACTGAAATTCATTATTATGCGAAGAAAATAACTGTGTTCAGTGCAACAACACAAGGAGGAAGAGTCATCTGAATACATCACACTCATCCTCACATTTGCAATGTCAACAGTATCCACCCGAGGTCTTATGAAACAACATAATTACAGTTTATATCAAGAATATAACAAGACAAACCAGCGACCTATTCAAAATGCACACACTGTTATCTCTCTCACTGTCAGAGCATTTTAATATATAAATTAAGCAGACGCTTTTATCCAAGGTGACTTATAGCATATTCAAGCTGTACGTTTGATCAATATATGCGTTCCCTGAGAATCAAACCCGTGACTGCGCTGCTCTACCAGTTGAACTACAGGAACATTTCTGCGGTTTCTGCGCAGCCAGCATGACTTTGAGTGAAGTGTGTATTGCAGATTTCATTTTGTGCTGGTAGTGGAGAAAGAATTTCTGCCAGTCAGCAGTAATTCCACCTTTAACCATAAAATTACCCAGAATGCCTTTTGCCGGGAAATCTGAGGAATGCAGTACAAATAGTGTAATTTCTAAAAGACATGGGGTGCATCTCATTACCACCCTAGAGCGTTCATACCCACTCACTCACCCATCTGCTGCCCCTCTCTCGTCCTGGAGGGAACAACAGGAGGAAAAAAGCAGGGGACATAATGAAATAGGGGATAAGTCAATCGAGTGTTGAATTTAGCATCATAAACAGCAGCATCGAGTACAGGGCCAAAACATGCCCAAGCCAAAAAAAAACGACCTTTACAGCATGTATCTACCAGATGCTAATCTGAAGTCGTACTTTTTTTGTTTACTTTCAATTACACCCAAACACTGAGGGAGAATTCAGTTCATGTGGGCTCTATACATTGTGCAGAAATGTAACTTGCATTATATCTGTACACACAGTAAAACTAAAGTCTATTTGAGTAAGAATATTAGCGGGCTAAAGAGGGACTCTTCTGTAACAAAATAAACTCATGTATTTGAAGCAGCTTTGGGACAGGAAGTAAAATGGCATCTGGCAGCACAAACATTGTTTTCCAGCTTGATAAAGCGACGGAGTAATCGTGCCACGTAACTTCTGTTTGGGCTTTGAGAGAAAAAGTACTTTGTTTTCATTTAAAATCTGCCAGTGAAACAGATCCCCACGCCAGAGCTGTTGTTATGTCGTTTCAGAGCATATAAATCCTTCTCACAGTCGTCACTTGTTTAATTAGCGTTTTAAGAGGCGGTCCACAAACTTAATTCTATACTTTTCCACAATTGCCAAGAGTACAACACATTACAACACAGCGAATTAGCATTTCCTGTCTACAGCATTGCATCTCACGAGACTTTCAAACAAATGAACCAATTCACACTTTTACATTTTCCCGCTCTTTATAGCTCATGTTTACACAGAGAATCAGTCTTTTTCAAGCTGTTGTCCTGACTGAACACCGTCCGGCACACAAGCCTCTCAGTCGTCATTTCTAAACTCTTTCTTTTTCAATTCCTTGTCCCTTCAGTCTTTTCCACACTGCTCAGGGGAAACCTCACGCACCCGATACCGTACTACTAGGAACTAATATAAAAACTATTTCTGTCCAACATGACAAGGAGAAGCTGAAAGGTGGAAAGGTGTTTGGAGTCAAGAAAATATACGACGGCGCCGTGAGGGGCGAGATTGGAAAGTGTGACCCTGGAGCGCTACAAGAGGGTAAGTCTGCAATCTCACCCAGATATGGGCATATATGAGCATAAACAAAGACTGACAGGAGCGTTAGACAAAAGCGAACAGCAAACCATTGAGGAATATGAGCTCAAGATACAAAGGCTCAGACATTCCAAGAAGCCAACCCCAGCGATGCCCACAGACAATACAATCTACCTTTTAGTCAATAATCTTTCAAAACAGTTTTCCCTTGTTCTACAAGTTTGCAAATAGCGTCCTGTGGACTGCCCAGCAGTTTGGATCACATTAACCTCGATGTCATTAGGAAACATTAACAGTTTAACATTTTATCACAACGTGTTTTTTGAACACAAGTTTGTGTCTGGAACTCTCTGTCTTTCACACTCGTGTGAGGTTGTGGTCCTGGTGGAGCATTTGGTAATTAGCTAATCTGCCTGATTGTTATTTCTTGTGCGATGACAGCAGAAGTCGCTATATTTGGAGTCGTGAACGCGGGGGTGCGATGGCAGATTAAGGAAAAGTTGCTTTTTCCATCCAAGCTGTGACAACAACACAGCAAGATTAATTAAACTTGTCTGCCATTTCATCAGGTTAATTAGGGTTAAGGCATAATTAGGACGCAATTAAAAAACTGGCACACAGTGAGACCCTCTATAATCTGGCAATATCTGTGTGTGTGTACATTTACATGCCAATTTGTGTATGCGAGCGAGTGTGTGTGTGGACAGCGCAGAGATACGCAAAGATCTGATTGGATGCTAATGACCTGACCTTCCCATTAAGTGAGAACTGTTGATGGTTCTACTTCTGCTTCATGAACTTTTGAGAGACTAAGTTTATATACTGTGTGAAGTGACTGAGTGTTCACTTTATAGAGTATATAAATCACCATCATATTAGAACACAAACATTATAATGAAGAAATTTAGTGTTCATAGTAGATATCACAAGGCAACCTATGATTTATCAAAGAAAATATTGGGAAAGTAATAACTAGAAACCAACATACATTTCCAATTCTGTACACAGAACCCTTATATGTTCCATAAGAGTCATATAAGGGTCAACCCTTATATGTTCCATATGTTATAGATCTGAATGTATGATATATGGTTTTTTAATTCATTTACATTTAAAAAATACGAACAAATCAATGAAAACCACAAACAAAATCCACTATACTCCTCTCAGCATGCAAATATGAGCACAGAATAACCCCATCGGATCGAAATATCCTTCAGACACTTTATTCTGTGACTCTTTTCGTAAGAAAGAATCGGGCTGGACTAACCTCTGGGCTAGCGGAGTCATTTTTCGGCTGAGTTTAAGCAAACCTCTATAATTCCAGTAGAAGCAGAGCAGAGAAAATCTGTCTCCAGGCCATTACAGCTCCCTGAAGCTTATGAGACGTACACAGGCATCAGGCTGACCCGACACATGCCTCCCTCCTTACAAATTGTCCCCAATTTTGTGCCACCATATACGACCCTCGGATGTTCCAGTGACAAACTGGAATTGATTGGTGCCTCGGCAGGGACTCCAGGGGTCGCAGCCCGCGGCTGTTAAAAAGCATCGTTGTCATTAACATTCCGGATGCCCAACGCGCTCGAGCACCACGGCAACAAGAGTATCAAGACATGAATAAAATCAATCGCTGTTTTTCTTTTCTTTAACGCCCTCCAGATAACTACACACACACTTTTTATTGTCTCCTCTCTGCATTTCAATTCCCTGTGTGGCCATTTAAATAGAAAAACATCATTCCATCTGTAAAACTCGCACCTGGGACTGTAAAAAATGCTAACATCAGAAATACAGTGCTTATAGATGCTTATAGAAATACAGTGCTTATAGATGCTTATAGAAATACAGTGCTTATAGATGCTTATAGAAATAGAGTGCTTATAGATGCTTATAGAAATACAGTGCTTATAGATGCTTATAGAAATAGTGTGCTTATAACAATTATGTTATAACAATTTATTAATCTTTCTTTGCATTAATTAGTACAAATACTGTTGGTCATGTTAGTTCATTGTCCATAAGCTAATGTTAACGGACACAATTTTTCATTAAAACTATAACTATAACTGTTAAAATTACAGTAGCAGATATTGCAAAATGTTACAAAAAACACACGTGACCCGATGTAGCAAAACATTTGAAAACCACATTGTCACACACCTGCACTGAAAAGCTAATCGTCAACAGGAAATGAGTCTCTCTCATTACACTGTGTACAGTTGAATGATGTCATCAAACGTTCTGGATTCAGCCAATGGACCTCAGTAAATGGAGGACTCATGCTGAAGGTACTTTAAGAACATGTACCTCACGCTGTACCCCGTTCCTGAGGGAGATTCCTGAACAAACAGAGGCAAATTAAAAGCTCACAGCCGACACGCTGCAGGTTCTGATAATGCCGCTCTAATGCGCCGTGCAAACCGTACTTTGCATTATGTTCTGTGATTCTGCAAGCGTGTCGGGCGGCCCGCGGGGTGTGTGTGTGCGAGGGGGGGGGAATGCGTGTGCGGGGCTGCGGGGATCATGATAACGGGCTGTATAAACATAATGAGGTTGTGGGTGTGACAATTTTTGCTTACTCTAAACACGAAAGGCGATTCTGAGGCGTAGCCCAACAACACCAGCAGATGCGGAAGAGAATAACAATCAGGAGAGTTGTGTTGCTAAACATTCAGAACCGGCGTTGATAAAACTCCAGACTGCTGTGGTCTACAAAAATATAAAAATGCAGTTATGTTTTAGGTGTGTGTGTGTGTGTGTGTGTATACATACATAGTAAGGTCACTTTTGACCATGGCTGTATGGATTAGACCACATACACTACACATACTCAAACTCTGAGGATGTTGGTGCAATTTTCGGACAAATGTCAGTGAGCCTCATCATCCGCATCATCAAGAAATGATCATGTAATCTAAATGTTAGCCCTTAATCTTAAATACCTTATACCGTAATTTAAAATACAAAAATATAAGATAATACACACAGTGTATTCTGAAATTGTCTACCGTACCTTTAAGTACTTCTTCATTGTTTCTTATGTAACTTGGTGAGGCATCACTTATTTGGTTTATTCATTCAGTGTAGCATCACCCTTTCGCAATGAATTGTGGGAAATAACAGCTATGACATTTTCAAGAAGAATTGTATTTTGATAAAGCAGACCATTCTGGAACTTTAAGAAGACTCATTTGAACATACTGTGCGTACATACTTTGGACACACTCATTCTAATTACGAATAATATTTAGGATGGATGGTATGCGGATTGGGATACTGGGATGAGCCAATTTTGTTATGTGTGCAGCCCAGCCAGCTGCTTAAACAGCTGCAGATTTGAGGTGCTTGCACTGGAAGGTCCACATATGCAAAGCTGCAAGAATACGTGAAGAGATATTTACAGCCGTGCAGATTTTCAGATCGATGCTGAGAGACACAGAAGCGATCATAACACACACCTGATTCCATTCTCCTGCAAGCAGATGAAGCAGATGCTGTTTGTATAGGAGATACAAAGCCGACGATTAAGTTTCCAGAACGTACACACAAACCGTTTGTCATCATGATGATCTGACTCATTACACCGTATTCATTAAATCTAAACGCCTTCGAACGAGATGCTCGATAAGCGAGAAAAATGAGGCAGTCGTAAAACAGCCTCATGCTCCATGTTTCTAGAGGAAAAACGCAGTGAAAAAGACAGATGACTGCTAATTGGACGTAGACTAAACGACACATCAGAAATATGACCGTTTTGATGGCGTTGCTTACAAAGCCGTGACAGCTTGTAATCATAACTAAGTTTCATTGATTGTTATTGTCGTGTTTTGCTTAGACGTCAGATGTTTCAGCAGTAAATGTGATAAATACATTTCATTACAGATCAAATGACGGTTTCACCTGATTTGTGCTCTCTCGTTCAGCTTCTCTTTTACCTGTAGATGTCTATCTCTGCTGCTTTGAAGATCTGCATGTCTGTATATCTAACGTTCGATTTTTATTCGTACACAGAACTTCTCAATAGCCATTTATATTTTAAAACGTTTTGATACATTAAAAGGGGGTTTCTCAAAAAGCTGATTCCCACAATTCATTGCGAGAGGGTGATGCTACACTGAATCAACAAACCAAATAAGTGTTGCCTCAACAAGTTACATAAGAAATAATGAATGAAAAAGTATTTAATGGTACAGTAAACAGTTCGATCTTGATTCATACACAGAACTGCTGTATAGCCATTTATATTTTAAATGTCTCAATACCTTAAAAGGTATTTAAGGATGCAGCCACCTGTCTCACTTCAAACCTCTCACAAACAAGTCTTCTGTCATGCTGTCAGAGTTTTCATCTCTCTCTGCAACCAAAATAGTGGCCTTATTCTTTCCTGCGGGGTTTCTGACCTGTGGTGATTGTAGGGTCACTGAATATTCAGAGCTCAGTTCACACTTCTGTAAATGCTTATGAGGATCTCCTTTGTTACACCGGCACTCGTTTTACCTAAATTTGCCACCATTTTTGAGATTCATGGCATTATGCCATTGTACAACTGATAGTTCCAGTCCTGGATGCTGATTGGTCAACAGCCAGGCTATAATATGAATACAGCACGGCTGTTGACCAATCAGCATAAGATGTCTTCATTGCTAACGAGTTTTTCTCTGAAATGTGAGGTCAAGTGACATCATCTTAGCACAGCTTTGTTTTTGCATGTACACTTTGAGAAAGTTAATACAGCATCCCGTCGAGAACCGAAGTAACAACAGCTTCTGACTTGAGACATGTATAGATGTCTTATGTTTAGACTAGTTTGGTGAATATTTAATGAATAAAACTCTACTAAACTCAACTAAAAGTTGTTTCCTATGAAAGTTTCAGAAAAATTCTACATACAGGTTTAGCTCTCTCAGGAATGTCGTCACAGCTTCTTTGTACTGTTTATTAGATTATTCTCTTTTGGTAGATGAGATAATGTTTTTGGTCTGGTTAATTGAGTGTACCGATTACAGCATGACCATATATACATTCCCAGATGGCCACAAAGCTAAACTGTTATTTTGAGAAGCCAGTCTAATCCAAACTTTTCAATACGCAGAGTCTTCGGAGAAAAAAATCTGTTCCGCCTACTTCCACTTTTCAGATCATCGAAATAGTAACAGACTTTAATTTAGAATCAGATCACAAGCGAAGTTAGGCAAACACATTTTTCTTGGAGCGCTTTCTGCATACCGGTTCAAAGCTGGTGAATTCAGGTTAAATCCCTCCAGCTTTGACAAAGGCACAGCCATAACGCTCAGCAGCAAGAGGGGAAAAGAAAGGGAAGTGATTTCTGATGAAACTGTGGTGTCGTCTTTTTTAATATGATGGTAGATAAAGCTCAACTGAATTATCCCCGAGACTTGAGCACTATTAAAACTCTTTGTTAGACCAAACCTAACTTTTTTGTGAGAGCCGAGGTTCAAGTACAGCACAAACTTATTAAAGCCCCTCCATTTTGACCCGTTACTCTCTCTCTCTCTTTCAATCTCTCTGTTCTATAGACAAGGCTCAGCTATCTCTTTGTCTGGCCCAGTCGTTTGGGTTTTTTTGTGCTTCATCTACGACCGCACATTCTGTAACACCTAAACTCAGTGACGAGCGTTCACACATTAAATTTAGGAGGATTTTGTCGCACACCTTCCCCGCGATGAAACTATTAGTATCGCGCCTCTCTTCACACTCAAGTCTGGAAAAGTTTTCTCTGGCAACTTTTTCTATAAGACTTTATGTGGCATATAATGCTGTTCCAGTTTTACATAATGAACCAGGCAGCTGTAGTTACGTGCAACTGTAAAATATATATTACAGGATGACATTTGGCTCCCGTAAGACTTCACAGATCTTCATTTGTCTAAAGCTGCAGTCTGTCATGTTTTCGGTTAAAAATAAATGACAGTTATTGAGCAAGTTTATAAGTTTATCAGTGTTCAAAACGGTCTCCTTACCTTACCCTGATTCTCAACGGTAAGCTCATAATAATGATTTATAATATAAGTTTAGCAGTCCTTCCGCTGTTCCTAACATCATCTTTTCTGTGAAAGACAGAAGGTCACGTGGATTTGGAACAACATGAGGTGGAGCAAATGATAACGGAATTGTCATTTTTGAATGTACTGTCACCCATCTCTGTACTTTGGCTTGTTTAGGTGTGTATCTGCCAACCCCCGCTGTCTCAGGCTGTGTGTATTCTGCCAGGCTGGGATGGAAAGTTACTGGGCACCCTGCCGAGCAGAGCGAGCGGCCCACCCGAGGCCAGGGCGGTCCTGGTGAGGTCAGCGCTGCTCGCTTTATCACTGTCATCGTGGCTCTGAGGTGGAAAGGATACATCGCCCCAAACACACACCCACACACACCGCTGAACCACCAGAGAGAGACCATGATGAAACCGGCTGTCTGTTGGAATAGACAGATAATAATAAGAGACTTTTTTGGACAAGGAGGGGATAAGATGTGAAGATACAACAAAGCTTTAATTCATGGTAAATTAACAACAAGTTATCAAACAAACAATGCAATAAAACATGGTTAGCTGGGCTGATCCTGAACAGAAACTGAACAGCTGTTTTTCAGACCAGGATTATTACACATTTGTTCTACAGAGAAACTGCTGTCTAGTTATTTCAAAAGCATCATGTCTGTTCTCATGTTTACAGGTACAGTCAGAGACACCGGAAAGCACACAGTTAACATGCTAGATTGCCCAATTAATTGTGACGATGTGGCCAGCAGACAAGGTTTAAATCTGACATGTGCTGTTCATGTAGACTGATTACGATGCTATAGACTGACAACGGGCTTCACGGCAGAGGTGATTAAGATGAGAGATTTATGACTCGCTGCTCCTGAGAGACCCTCAGGAGAAGTTCTCTCCTCAGCTCAACGATGAGTAAAGAATCATCAGATCCTGCGCTGTTTACTGCATTCAGATCTGCTTCACCTTGTGTTCACACTGTCGCCCGGCTCTTGTGTACGCGCGCATCAGCTCTTCATTTCCGGAGGCCCGTTATCTCACACTAGCGCTTGTGTAATTAAGACATTAATGGTTCTGCACTACTCAGCACATTAGCGAGAAGAACATGGACGAGCGAGAGAAGTCGTGACGTTCCTGATGGTTTATCTTAAGGGCTAATTAAAAATGGACAGAATCTTTTATTTTTATTTCCTCTGTTGCATCTCGCTCGGCTGGCGACCCTGCAGCTACGGCAGATTTCACCGATTCTGGACTTCACTTCACAAATAAGTTTTCCAGCTGACTTAGAGGAGGAGAGAAGCACAAAACGGCACGCATAGCAAAACTTGGAGGAACTTCGAACACGATCGTTTAGAAGTCCCAGCTAACAGGGAACGTTTTCAGAACAAACGTTCCTTCAAAGTTATCCGAAAACATTTTTGCATTTACATTTAGTCATTTAGCTGACGCAGAGAACTTTTAGGGAATGTTCTGAGAGCGTTCCCTGACAGCTGAGTGGACACCCATGCTCATAATCTCACAGCTCTGTTCAGAAAGAGGCATTAAACAGACTCTTCTGCTAAAAGTGAGGATGATGAAGTTAGCAGCTAAGCGAAGTGTTTTGTTCCTTTTTGCTGTGTGTCTGTATGTGTGTGTCTCCTATTAAGAGGATTAGGACCAACCCAAATAAAAAGTATTAAATATTGCCACACAGTCTGGCTAAGCATCAAAGCAATACCCACCTTGTAGTTTATATTATTCATTTCTGTTTTACGGTATTTGACATGCTAATTTCAGATTAATGCTTCAAATGTCTCACGCTTACAATATAAACATTCAGACACAATACATACCCATGCAGTATACATGCAGTGGGCCTTCAGTATTTAATAAAGCTGCCTGCAGCCTCATAGTAAATAATGTGTGATGCAAGAACATCTTATCCAATCAGAACGCTGAACCACAGCTGCTCGTCTGGCCCGCAGCCCAGACTGAAAAACACACACTTTACACCAAACTGACAGTTTAACTGTATTTGCAGTTGTTGTCATTAATCCGTCACAGCTGTTACATATTTTTCACTGGAATGGAGGCTACGCAATCACATTGTCAAGTCATTCGTATGGAACTTGTGACTTTTTATGAACGTCAAGCAGATGAATGAATAAATTACCCGTTGGCTAACAATCTATAAATCAGCGAGAATATGCGTTTATTACGTGTCATTAGCTAAACATGGTTTTGCTCCGTTTGAAGACCATGTATCTTTACAATCGCTTGTTTACACTGTCGTGCATGTGTCACATCATTAAAATTTACTGAATGTTTACATACTGAATTTGGCAGAGAAATATAAACTTGTACATACATATACAACATGAATTATAAAACCAAACAATGGAAAAGAAGAAATGCTCGTGAACAGAGAACTTAAAAACAAAAAGTTTGTTCCTGGAACATTTACAATAACATTTTTATGTTTTGTTACTTAATAGAAACCTTTTTACAACCTAAATTTGTTAACTGTGACCACAGCGCTGCGTTAATAAAAAAGAAAGCAAATTAAAATCTCTTTCAAGGGTAACTAACAGCACATGCAGTAATGCCATATGTTTCATGAGGCTAGCAAACAACTCGCTACGTTTAAATCGCTATGACCTGTCACTGCGCCGCGAGCCGCTGTTGACTCAGCCAAATGTTTATCATTTACAAACCGCTCCTCTACTGTAACTGCATACGACATGAGAAAATGCCACACGTTTCTAAACAGTTATCAGACAGGAACATTGTTCACTGCCATGTTTTTAATCAGCTGTCGCTTCGAAGTAGCGCTTTAGCATTACAATCTCTTATGATGATCTCTACAAGATAAAACACAATCATTTCGCCTCTCTAATCTACTTGAATGCATTTCTGCTGAGGTCCTGAAATAAAATTGATGGAGGCCCGAAGCGTAATGGGTTTAAACTTACCTCAATACGCCTCGTACAGTCAATAACAAATTTTTTAAAAATCGTATAATTGTACGTCTGCCTTATTTCTGACCCTTTCTATACTACAATACTATACAGCAAAAAGCAAATCAAAATTTGTTATTGAATTGGAAATGAGGTGGATGGAAAAAAACTATTTAACATCAGTTTTCTGTGAACAAGAAACATGCAAATAACATGGAATAATGGAAAGGGGGCTGCACAGCATGAACTGAGGGGCTGATGATGGAGAATCACTCAGACAGATAATTGCATTGGCTGCTACCTGGCAAACGTGTTGCCACACATTTGTGTGCATCCCAACAGCAAAATGTTGGGAAGTTTAAACGGCAGCTAGGAAGATGCACTAAAGATTTATCGCGCAGGCAACAGATTTCACACTGTTTCAATGCACTGTTTACTAAACTTTATTTGTTATGCTAAGACAGAAATTAGTCATTGGCTTTTTGGCTTGCTGGCTGCTGTCTGACAAGCTTTCAGAACTGTGTTTTCAGCCTAATGTCAAATGTCGGAGGAAAAAGCCTTTAATCAACACATATCTGACAATGATAAACAAAAATCTTTCTCTGTAACTACAAAACCAATACAAAGGTCGTCATGTGACTAAACGGATGGGATACGACAGAACGCTAACTCATGCTAATATTCTACATGATCCTTTAGAGCAGCAGAAATGACGTACACTCAAAATCCAGCAGTCCAATTACTGTCACTTAGAACGCACGTCCCTGTTGTGCTCTCTCTCTCTCTTTCTTTCACCCTCATTCATTCACTTTTCCTTAGCGCACCTTTGGAGAGGTACGGTTGACTCCATCCAGTTCTCATGGGACTGACATACAGCTGTATGGAAGGCTTTAAGGGCAGAATCTAAGAGAACAGCACCCAAGAGCTCCATAACGTGGCCTAAAGACACATCAACACAGCCTATTATCCGCACCCTTGACATCTTGCTGTACAAGCTCTCCCCTTACATGCGACTGGGCCGCTTGTCAGCTGACTGCATTAGCCGGCATCAGAGGGACAGGCTGGACCGAAACCGTGCTGAAGGCAAACCGTCCTCTATTATTAGCCATCAATTACAATCAGCCTATAGGACGCTAAAAATTCTCATGCTGATCTCTGAATCGGCCCATCTCCACAGGCTGAGTGGAGAGCACTTCATTTTAGCCAGCGTCCCCTGAGAGCAGCCACTGTCACCTCCTGAAATTTCTCACTGGTTGCTTGGCAACTATCTCATTTGGAGACGCTGACCTGAGAGATCTCAGTGGTTAACAGTGGTTAGCGGTTAGCTTTCCTGTAGCTCAGTGGTTAACAGTGGTTAACTGTTATCTCATGACAAAACACCCATGTGACCCTACAGCACAGAGGAAACCCATGAAGACTGTTGAACCCTGACACTTTGAAAAATGACTTAAAAGGAAACAACAAAATCAGAGGAACTGTAATTTGGACCATAATGACCATAATTTGACATATTTTTCAGAAGCAAATGAAGCAGAATTATATTTAATAATATTTATTCATATGTAGCAATATTGCAGTATATAGCACAGTACACAGTTACCCTGAATAAAGGAAAACTGAACCGACCTAATCGAAACCATAGTAACCAGAGCATGATCATGTCATGGATTCAATTTCCAGGGAACACGTGAACAGATCAATTAAATTTAAATGAATTGCATGTTTCTTCAGATAAACAGGTCTGTTCATAAATATTCTATCCTTTTAAACATATCTTTATTTTACTCCAACTAAAAGTATCCTGGACTTTTAATGGAAGTACAAGAAAGAAACAGAGAAGAAGACATCAAGCAAAAACTGATCCAGAAAGAATCAGACAATCACACAGCGATAGGCATAAAGGGGAAGCTTAGAAGAGAGAGAGAGAGATAAAGAGGAGAGATGTTGGATCTTCAGTGGAAGTATGCTGAGACAAAGAAACGGCGAGATACCACCAGTATCAGATGAAGCAGATCTGAGACAGAGAGAACTGAACTGCAGATAAAATGACAACACAGGCTTTCTCTATCGACCTCGGGCATGGAAGCCGGGCCTGAGTGGACCAGAGGAACCAACGTGTCACACAGTATGTGATAAGACAATTAGAGTGTAATCTGAACCCAATCACAATGAACCCTGTAGGTCAAAAGTAAAGGCAGGTTTGAAAACTCTTGGCGACAGGATAAAATGACCTAAAACCAGCAGTATCTGGACTTGAAAACCGTTTTAAACAACAGTTTGTTCTGATCTTCTTATTTATATGGCTGGCACGTTTTAAAAAACATTACAACATTTGTATGGTTTTTTGTTACTTAATGGAGATGCAGGAAACGTCGTACAATCTAAAATTGTTAGACGGGGTCATGGAATTCAAGGCAAAACAGCCTGGAGAGCTACGTGCATTATTAATACATACAATAATATTATCCATGCAAATCTGACAGTACGCTGCAATTGTTTGCCATTTAAGTAAACAAAGTCTCTCTTAAACAACAGAGAGCACTTGAATACGGAACGGTACATTAACTGATAAAGGTCAGTCATCATGAAAGCCGTTCTGTAAATGGACAGGTGCTCTTATTTAACTCCTACCGTCTCAGCGATGCTTCTGACCTTTAAAAACATCCCATCTGCACCTTCTCCTCGCTCTCGCCCGGCACCGCGCAAGAATCTCGTAATGAATTCAACAGTTGCCTTCATTACCATATCCTTTGTTCCTCACAAAACATCTTTCTGTGGAGAAATAAAGACATTCAGGAAGGGCATTTAAATAACGCACTTTTAAACAGCGCTCCTGCAAAACAATCTTTTCTTTAAACGGCATCCAAACGCAGGGCTGCCTTCGCCCGCTTGAACAACAAGCCTGACTGTCAAAAAGCATTTTAATGAAACGAACAGAAAGAAGCACTGCACATTTATCCGGACTTGTAATAAAATCAAAAGGTATTTAACAAGTTCTGCTTGTCAAAAGTTGGACAGCTACATACCCTGATGATAAAATCAGCTAAAACCAGTTTGCTGGTCTTGTTAGCTAGTTTAACATGGTTTGGCTAGTCACACAGCCATGGCCAAACTGACATTTACCTGGTTGGGCAGCTAGTCTCCCAGTCTGACTGGCTTAAAAGTGCCCAAGAACTCTTTAAAACCTCCATAACAACAAGCTTGTCTATTAAATGTCTAAATTTCAACGTTTGGGTCATTAATACCTAATTAATTAATAATGTTTAAATAAAAAACAGCTGGCATTTGTTTAGAGTTAACTGGTGAAATCATTATGTTGAGCAATTAATCTGCATGAAGCTGGTTCGAAATCAAAAGTGGGATATGTTTCCATGGAAACATTCTTTTAAAACTCCTTGCACAGTTCCATGTCGCCTTCCTGTACTTATTTTCACTACTTCTGCCAGAGCTTTTGTGAATAGTGGAGACGAAGAAAATCACTATAAGCCGTTATGAAAATACAGCAAACTTTCTTTAATGTAGCAGAATTCAGTTCTTCTAATCCCAGACTCGATCTGAAATCTCACTTCATTAAAACAGTCTCTTTATTGGAAACACCTTTAGTATGAGTTTTTTACCCTTCTTGATGTGAATAGATCAACTACGTATCTAGACAATAAAACACACTGAAACAATAATAAATGGGAATACACTCTACTGGACGCTGCTGGAAATCATTCTCTAAACTCCAGTGAATTGTGGCTGGTCAGTAAGTTGGCTTTGAGTGAAGCGGTTTGTGATCAGAGCACAGGGAAGCTAATTAACCTGGTGAGAACGATGGAAAGGATACATTTGTTTGCAAGAGAGTAAAAAAGAGAGAGAGAGTCCTTACCAAAGATGCAGAACGTTCACTTTGACAACAGTGGCTCCTTTGTTCCAATATTACTACACAAAACACAGATAAACAATTGTTATTAAAAGTTATTAAATGTTTAGTCGAATCTACAGAATTTTAATTTGGTATTGAGGATATCTACCAGTTATTTTTGCCCCTTTGAAAAACCAGAATTAGGTGATGACAGCAGTACATCAACTTCACATCAACAAAACATTCATGATTATCAACAGAATGAAGCAGAAGAAAACTTTAAATATGTTCTTAGTCATTTAAGGGCCCAGTGTTGTGTTGCTCAAATGTTTAGCAGCTTAAAATACAATGATTGCCAAAGTGCTTTAAGGTCAGTAATTCAAAGTATCTGCTATATTCAACAACAAATGACACAGAAGCATAAGTGCTTCAAAATACATACGCATATATTACGTTTAAGACAAAAGTTGAATATGACTCACTGCTCTTGCAAAATATTCCACTTCAAAATCAGTTTGACTAATAATGTTGTTTTACAGTGAGACATGCATTAATTAAGCTGAAAGCACAAAAGGTGAAATCATTATTTTTGTACAATCAGAATTAAGGTTTTAAATCATAAACAAGCTTGTAAAATATAGCCTGGAGTTAATGCAAGATTAAATTAATCACCTACTCGAAGCAAAATATAGAAATGTTTGTTTTGTTGTATTCTTCAAACAAAGAAAATAAACTTTCCCAAATGCTACATTATGCTAGCAACTTTTTTTTGTACTGTAAACCGCTTTGCATAAGAGCATCTGCCAAATGCCTAAATGTAATTTTAATGCGATGTGAATAGAAAGACAGATGCAACTGTACACATGTATGAACTCTGTATCAGAAAATGAAGTTAAATTATTTCACGCTTCCCTGAACGTGTTTATCTTACAAATTTACAGTAGAAACACAACAATCAAGCGTTTCTGATCAGATGCAAGGACACAAAATGCTTTTATACACACAAAGACACACAGAACCACACTGTGACGGAGTACAATCAAAGAGACTGCGGTTCTCTGGCCCGTTATTAACTACAAGGGGAAATTTACTAGACATTTCAGAATTAAACCAAATCCACTGCACTCTGTTATTGGGAGCAGATGATGATGCTGTTGGCCTTTGCCATCACTCAGAATATTATAGTCTGTACTGCAATATAGTTTTCCCTACTGTCGTGAAAAATAAAACTTGCTTTTTGAAGTTGAACAGATACAGTAGCAACATCATTGTGGTATCCATG
>JAZGTI010004323.1:0-28436 GCA_036877585.1 Botia kubotai | reverse complement strand
GACTGTGACGAAAACAAAAATAAAATTTGTTTATTATGCCAATGATAAGGTTTAAATATGCGATAAACTACTTATTTGTTCGTTATTTTGTTTTGAATACAAAAACGAAAAAACAAATTATACAAAGGTACACAGACCTCCCTTGTACTTCCTCATATACATTCCTGTAGCTCAACTGGTAGAGTGGGGCTCTAGTAATGCCAAGGTTTAATACCCAGGGGTTGAGTAATACTAACCTTTCCTGACTAATGGTGTGTGCAGATGATCAGAGGGAGGCTGTGCAACCTGAACAAACCCGACACATTTAACCAGCTGTGGACTGTTGAGGAGCAGGTATGAAACCATCCACAAATATCTGTAAACATATACCTCTAATGAGGAAACTCTTCAGCTGTTGTGAAATTGTGTGTACAGTTAGTTCCACAAGGTCATTATCAGTAGTTATCAATGATAACAGTTTAAAGTTATATTATATCGTATTTCATAGCTTATGTGTAGCTCTTGTGGTCTAGGGTTTAGGACTGTTTGCTTAGACATTTCTGTTGTGAAACATGTAGAAAAAATTGGAGCAGCTGCTTTTAAAGTTCCCACCGGAGGAGGTTGAGTCTAAACGCTGGCAGAAGATTGCCGATGAACTTGGCAACAGGACCGCCAAACAGGTACATCCTCAGACATCTGCTTTACTCAGTCACCACCTTCTCCCTGCCTTGATATTATGAGTCGGGCGATTAATATTGGGCCCCTAATCAAGAGCCCAATTGAATTAGGATTTCCCTTTCATTTAAAAAATCTGTCAAGAGGCTTTGACATTAGAAAGCACAGAAAAGTGGCCAGTGAATTGAGGAAGCTCTTTTGTGAAGGTCTTTTTAAACCTTCAACAGTCCTCTGCTTGTTCTTCACAGGTTGCTAGCAGGGTACAGAAATACTTTATCAAACTGACTAAAGCTGGTATTCCAGTGCCAGGCAGAACGCCCAATGTGTGTATGTACAGCAAAAAGGTAAAATTCTTACATAACTTTAAAACTGTTATTGACATTGTCGGTGGATAACATCTTATTCCTGTTAACAATTTCAAAATGTGTTAGTTATACAGTTTAGCAGTTGATATTTATTGAGAGGTAAACTGTGTTCTCAGGCCTCCAGTAAGCGACAGCATCACCTCAATAAACACTTGTACAGGCCGTCAACGTTCCTCACCTCATACGAGCCGCCTGTCTACATGGACGACGAGGATGAACGGTCTTACTACTTTAACAGCTTACAGGACAACGGCGCAGATGATTCAGTAAGTCCTGGTTCAGAACCCGCAGTTGCTGTAAGTTCCAGCAAAATCTGAGTCCTCCCTCTTCAGATTGGGTTGTTATTGACTGTTGACAGGTAATTTTACTGGTTGTGAGGGAGGTTTCAAAATATCAGTATGATTTTTAAACCACCGAGAGCCACAAAATAGTTTTCAAGCAAACAGATTTAGGAGCAAATTGATTTTTATACTCTTAACATCAGAGTTTGCAAAGCATCGGTCTCAAAACGGCAGAACAAATAGCTGCATGGCAATTTCTCCCTGCTTTTTGAAACCATTTTGTTTCATCAGAGCGGCTTCTTCCCCATTGGCAAACATTTGATGGCCTCGTTCAAACAGGAAATCCATTGAAGTCAGCAAACTGGAATTTCCATCTGTCGGGATTTATTTGATGTTTGATCATTAGATAATGACAATCTGCCTTTTGATAGACACGGCAGCCAAAATCATTAGGGATGACTTGAGTGGAGGAGTTCTTGCATTTGTTTTCTTTTCCTCAACTGAACGCTGTGCAGAGAGGGCTGTTTTGTGACTGAACTGGCTGTGTGGCGGCTTGACATTTTCTGTCTCTGCCTCTGATATGTGACCTTTACGTGACTCTGGGTCAGTGCACTCTACAGAGAACATAGCCAGCCACATACTGCTAAGAATCAGTGACTCCTAAAATATACTCCTAAAGCTCAATGTGTACTTTTTTTAAGTATGCAGGCATATGCACATTAAGGTAATTTCTCAGTTGTGGTTGACCACCTGGTAGGATTTCTGGTAGGATTTTATGCAAAGCCTAGATGTTCTCGTACAAACAAAGCCCTTTTTATACTGTCTGTTATAATGTGCCAAATAATAGTTTTATAGCGATATTACTTCTAGTATTAGGTAGTATTACATAATACTATAAGTAATATTAGTGATAAGTAATAGTAGTAGTATTATAGTAGTATCGTACTAGTAGTATTATAGTAGTATCACTTATGTTGTACAGTAATGATAGTAATAAAGTGTAAATATACATAAATCTGACTAAATAAATTGTTTGGCAAATACATTATATTTTCTTTTATTTATATGGGAAATATGTGGGGAAATCCTAGCTAAGCAGGTGCAAGAAAACCAAGACATATTGCAAGATGAATTATAATTATTCTGTCCACATGAGCGCCATGGCTTTGTGTAACAGATTGTCTCAGTGCAATATTCCTGATGCTCTCTGAATGACTTAATAGAGACATGCAGCATTTTAATGCAGACAGTGGGCTCACAGTGGGCTCTTGGTGTGAATAAGCATTTTGATAAAGATGAAATTGTTAGTGACAGCTGAAATGAAGAAAATGTGATGTGCTGAAGAGCGCGGTACAGTGTTGACACTGCTGTGATGTCACAGGATGAAGACGGGGTACCTGTGGAGCTGAGACATTTGCCAGAGTACAAGGAGCTACTGGAGCTGAAGAAACTCAAGAAACAAAAACTACATGAGATCCAGGCTGAGAGCGCTCTCACACAGCACGTCGGCTATAAGGTACACATTTACCTCCAGAAGCATGTAACCGTTGTCGTCCTTTGCTTTAAAATTAAACTGACATTATTAAACTTATTATTGGTTAAAGACATAACACAATCCATAAATTGTTAGAATTAAATATAGAAATTTAGTAGTAGCATTTTCCTGTTAGGACAGTACTAAAATTATTTCATATTTAATATTCAAGCATAGGCTAGGTCAGAAAATTATTTGTCATTTTGGGCTGTTATGTAAGTTGGCCTTGTTTAATGGTCAGTATTTTTGTTCTGTTCCTGTTTACATGTAATTCTCACTCAGTGTGATGTGTGTGGCATGGAGCCCATCCAGGGCATGCGGTGGCACTGTCAGGATTGCCCGCAGGACAGCGCTGTGGACTTCTGCAGTACCTGCTCTGACTGGTGAGTCTGATCTGGTGCCTGCTTGTTCGCCAGCCTGGCCTTTTAACAGAGTACAGCCATAATATTTTAATTCATTGCAGTTAAAGCACTAAAAACAACAGCCTTCAGATTCTGTGTCAAACTGGCACTTAAAAAAACCAAAATGTTTTGTTTCTGCCCTGCCCATAGAAATAGATTTAGATTGTGTAATAAAATGGTACCTGAAGTGTCTTGACCATTCTGTGTAAATAAAATGCCACATCATAGCCACCTTAAACCGTAAACTGTCAGCCAGTGCAGGTCTTGTTAAAAGTGAGTGTGCGAGAAAGATCTATTTCAAGCACAATCATTGTTTCCTGCGTTCGTTTTTCTTGTGTAAATTCATTTATTATGACTTGCAAATGTAAAGCTTGACTCTGTGCTGCAGTTGGAAGGTCTTTATGTGATGGATTTTGGTTGCTTCTTATGTATTGCAGTTGCACATGTGTTCTGCATGTCACTTCATGTACTCTGTTTTGTCATGCCTGTTTTTTTCATTTGAAACATTTGTGAGGGAAATTCTTATGAGCTTCACACTGCTGTGATCAGTCTAATAAAATGACTTGTTTTAAGGTGAACAAATGACATTTTCTTGAATATCTGCTGCTTATGAATAATACGAGTCATGCTCTGTAACTATAATTTTAAAACATTATATCATTAAGCAGTTATGTTGTCTCCTTAGGAGTTAGAAGTACAGTTACATGCTTGATCTATTATTCATTTGTCACCAGAAATGCTCACTTCAGATGCCTAGATTGTTTACTTAAAAAAATAGATTTTGTAGTGGGAAATTATATCTTTTAATAACCATACACATTTTTGTATGCCTCACCAGTCTTTTTAAAACGGAGACCCACAAGCCCACACACAGGCTGGAGCCGGTCTACCAGGCCGAAACATTTCTGGACAAAGACTACTGCTTACCGCAGAGCACAGGCTACAACTACTTGGACCCCAACTACTTCCCTGCTAACAGATGACAGGGACAAGCTTCAGAGCTAGTATCCAGGGCTGGGCCGCAGTTTCCAGGGCATTCTGTGCATGGCTCATCATCCAAGTCAAAGAAATGCTTAAGTCTAGGCAAAAGGGTACCGCAGATGGGCCGCACCTCATCCCGACCCACTGCTGGGGGGAGGGGGGTGGTTTGGGGGGGCGTTGGGTGATGGGGGGGTTGTGGGAGGGAGGGGGCAACAACCTGCCGCGGTTGTCAAACCTTATCGGGTCTCCTCAAGTAACACACTATCTCAAAGAAAAGAGGAAAGAAAAGGCACACTGACATTCCCAATCCCAGGACATTTAGAAGGCAACCTGACTCCTCCCTTTGTTCTGCTGTTTGAGCGACAGGTGTCAGATCTTTAAGAGCCGGAATGAGCAGCCGAACTTTGACAGTGACTGATTCAATGGTGGCAGCGGGGGTGGGGTGAGCCTGCGTTAAAGTACAAAGTGTCGTCTGTAGTTGATATTCATAAGTGAAGCTTTGTGTGTGAGCTCCCTTTTCGTGAGTTGGGAGAAGGAACGGAACTTGGTGCTGAGACTGTCGTCTTTGATTCATACCAGGTTTTTAACCAGTTGTGGGGAGGAATCCCCGCTGACTGACCCCATACGTGTCTCTTGCCATGGGCTACCAATTTCACTAGAAGCTGCTCTGTTTCCTCTTACGACCGTTACATGATGTTGTCACTTTATTTGCGTTACCTTGGTTTTTAAAACGCTGAATGAAAACCCACTCCACTTAACCCAGTAGGTTCCCAAACCTAGAAGCACTACAGCACGGAGAAGAACAGCTGAGATTCTGAAGGCGTTATTGTGCTCTTTGCAGTCGTAGAGAGTTTTCTTTTTCCTCAATGTGTACTGTTGTTGACCATGTGGAGTATACAGTTATATGGTGAAAAGTAGCCAGTGGTAGTTGCTGTGTGCCATTTTTTTTCCTGTCCAGTTGGCCACTTGTTTTAGAAAAAGAAAATGAATTACACGTGGCACAATTTGCCCTCTGTGGAAAACTGCCCCACCATTCTCACGCCTTTAGATCACGCAAATTTTCGCAGTTTCCTCACGGTCCACGTAAAGATTGTATTTTTATTAATATATTTAAAAATGAAGATAATAGAAGAAATCAAGTTGGTGGAAGTTACCGCGCACGGTCGCTTCCACGTTATTTTATACACATAAATTTTGTTGTGCTTTGAGTAGACCATTTTGTATTGGGTTCGGTTATGTTCACCTCCCCTACCTTGACCTGCTTCTATATGTGTATAACAGTCTGTTCTTAAATAATGTAAAAAATGTTAGAGGAGAACTGTGGAAATAAAAGTATGTGAAAAGTCTTTCTACACCACACGACTCCGGTGTTATGATTTACCTTCTTACTAATGATTTATTTAAACTGTTTATTGATTCCATTTAGTTTAAAGGGCGATTAATAAGGTCTGATAGTAAAGACATTTATTTATAGTGTTGATGACTGTTGTTACATTGCAGCCACCAGATGGTGTTACAATATTGGTAAATGTAATATTGGTGTTAATCATTTTTTTGATGTGATGGGACATTATAACGGCCAGAGGAAACACTAACCTGCTTTTAGCATGATAAACTTTATCCCATTTTGTTTTACTAATAAATCTTATACAGATTTATAAGTATAAATTACATTTATGATGTAATTACATTTCAAGATTATATCAAGCTCACAAGTGCAAAAGCTTTAACTAGATAACTAAATTTTGAAAGTACTAAATAATTTTTTTTTAAATGTCTGAAATCTCTGTTAACAGCCAAAACCTGCACACTTTTACCTGGACAGAAACATTCTCTTTAGGTAACAACCTCGGCTGTCTGAAGAAAAAAAACATTTAAACATGGAATGGCTTTATTTCACTCTGGTTGGTAAGAATACATTTATCATACATCATTGTGAAATTCAATCATTAACTCCTGCCCAGAGCCAGACTGGAATTCAAAGTGTTTCCTCATCAGCTCATTCATTTCTGCTTTATATTAATACAATAATTAATACAATGGCAATAAATTACTATTGTGGCATGCTTAGCACAATATAAAGCATGGAATTAAATATATAAAAGTGTCTCTCCCTCCAGCAGCCCAGTTGTATGCTGATTCGTTCTCAATATACTGTTTGAGTGACATGGCCCAAAAACACTAAAACTTGCAAATTTTCATGTTTTATGGCACTGAACCACGTTATATGGAAAGCTAGCATAAGCAATATAGCATAAATGTTCAATATCAAGAGAAACCGCTGGTGTGCCACTGGTAGAGTTATGATGTATTTACAGTGAGTGAGGTTTACGTGAGGTAATGTGAAATTAATGCTGGACAGTTGATATTTATTGGTTTTCCCAAGTGGATGTGACATACAGAAGCTCTCCATAAATGTGTGTGTGATAAAACAGTAGCATGTAAATGTATGGTGTGAGTCAGCCTGCAGCTGTAAGTGATGCTTGTGTCCTCCAGGGGGCAGTATGATCACAAGATCTAGCAGGAATCCAAGACCAGACATATCTGCTCAAAGACGTCTTCCGGGGGCTGCTCGGCATCAATCTACACACACACACACACACAGATCTTAAACTAAAAAGTAGGGCATGATTTGAAATGTCATATAGTATTTATACATGCTTAAAAAATGCAGCTGCTTTAAGTGCATGAACAGATGATGTATAGGAACGGAGTGGAGCAGAGAGTGGAGCAGACGTTATATAATATGTGCTGCGCTGAAGCTTGGGAAACCAAAATATCTCTTTTCCTTGTTTGTATTATCACCATCACTGGATCAGATATGATTATAGCATAACAAATCAATTTTGCTCGAATGAATCGTTTTTTAAAAAGTGCACTCAGCTGCTAGGGAATTTTGCTAATTGCATTGCAATAACATTATAAGATATAAAACGGACATGACAAATTAATGTTGCTTTGCTACAGATATTCAGATTTAAAAAAATGGAATTTGTTAAGCATCACATCTTTCCTTTGTAACTTTAAATCACACTCCTACACTAACAGGCCTCCCACTCCCTTTCAGCAATATTCAGTACTTTTTGACAAAGATGTTTGGTGATTAATAACATCACAGTATATGTTCTCTGTAGTAAACAAAGGATGACATTCATCTGTCTGTAGATTTCTAGCAATCCTGAAGACATTGTCTTGTTCAGGGGTGTGTGATTAGAGCTGGAGCTAAACTCTGCAGGAAAGTGGATAATAAGGGCCAAAGTTGCCCAGCCTTGTTTAATATGTATTAGCTCACGTATAAGAATTCAGTGAATGTTGAATGAGTTTATTTAAATGTGGCTAAATGCAAACTCGTAGAGCAGTGCATAACCAGAAAAATGTCTGTTCACTATAGAAATTTCTGTTGTTTTTCATGACTTTGTGGGGATAGACTTTATTTTGCAGGCAATTGTCTTGGCTACTGTAGTGCCACTAGACAAATGTGTGTTATATTTTACTGGCCGGGCCTCACATCCTGTGACATTTAATAAATCCTGCTTTATATGTCAGTGATTCCTAGCTTGTAGCTACATGTTGACACTGTTTGCACTTGGTCAAGGGGTTTATCTTTATTCACTTTGACTTAAAAGACTGTTTCCCTTTTAGAGAGGTCAGAAGATGTTTTAAATACAAATCAGATTCACTCCAGCTGGTCAGATGCTGGTCATTGATTTGACAAAGTTGTCCTGACATGACAAACTCTGGCTAAAGTAGATGTGGTTTAATTAAACTTATTTTACAGCTCAGACTGGATATACTATGGGTCCTAAACGTTCAATAACTTTAAACCCATTTTTAGGCCTACCCACAGTCTTTGTTCCTGTGGGGATATGATGTTTATTTGTGAGCGTGTA
This sequence comes from Botia kubotai, assembly GCA_036877585.1. NCBI lineage: Eukaryota > Metazoa > Chordata > Actinopteri > Cypriniformes > Botiidae > Botia > Botia kubotai. Next base: position 20,330 of record JAZGTI010004323.1, on the reverse strand, counting down.
GTATCTGGAATAAACTGGAGCAATGAAAACTTGATACAGATGTGTTGGAGGCCAGCATATTAACTTCTCTATTGTTTTTCAGTTGTTTTACAAGTAGAATGTGACTTTTAGTCAGTGTTTGTCCTGCCCCTCCAACACTGTGATTGGATGGCAGGGCTAAAAGTGACATTAACAAGTACAGCATTTTACCAAAAGTTGAGCTTTTTTTTTTTACTACTCTTGGCGACTGGAACAAAAGGCCAAGCGTCCGCACAAAGTAAACGCTCAGTGCCTTTTAAAAAACGTAACATTACGTTGCAAACCACTGAGAAAGACGCTTGCTGTAGGAAAGAATGGTTTGGTGGACACATGGCCTAAAACACTTCTGGATTCTAACTCAAACCAGTGACCCGTCCACACCCACCCTGTGTAGAATTTCTCTGTGTTCGTAGTGAGTGACGAGTGAATTGACCAGGCTGCAGAATCCGTCCACCCTACGGCGAGTGTCTCTGTCTCTGGCTTCTTTGGTGTGCAGGCTGCAGCTGGCCCTCTGCTGCAGCCGTCTGCCCATCACTTCTGCAGAACACTCCAGTAACAGCACTATGTCGGGCTGCCCCATCTGCAACACACATATGCGCATATAAGATCTACAGCAACACAGCTTACTGTAAACGCAGTGGTTAAAGGTAATAGGTGGAAATCAAAAATGAAAATTCTGTTATCATGTTCTTCCAAACCCATATGACTGTTTGTGTCTTATTTGGAACACAAAAGGAGAAATGTAGCAGATTGTCTCATGTGCTCTTGTCCATCCAACTAAAGATTAAGGGGATGGAAAAAGCTTTCAGAAAAAGCATTGCACAAAAAAAAGGAAAGTCACATAAACTTAAAATGACAAGAGGGTCGACAAAATTAAATGAGGACAGAATTTTCATTTTTGGATAAACTGTTCCTTTAAAACAAAGCATCTGATTGATGATTTCCTTTCTTACTAATGAGGCAAACAGCACTATTTGCCTAACTCCTACCATATGACCTCCTGTCTTTGTACCTATTACAATGTTACAATGTTACAAGTCACTGTACTGCAATTTAAAAGTACGTCACTGGTGACTGCAGCCTTGGCACTTCCTCTCCCTCTGGCTCTGTCCATTTCTCAAGATCACTGACCTTGTCTTCGTACTCCTGTGCCTGTTTCAGATTCTTTGGAAAACCGGTGACCAGAAAACCCTTCCCTGGGCGCACAGTGGACACCATAGACTCGCTCAAAAGATCTAGCAGTGTCTCCTTCAAAAACAACACAAATGTAAAATCTATGTGCACAATCAATCAGAAAAGCTGCATGCAAAATATTTTCTCAAAACCATAACACACTTGGAGGTGGAACACACACATCAGATCGGAAGTGAGAAATCTGATGTCTGGGAAAACTAAAAGTAGTTTACAGCAAATGTACAGATGTACAAATGACAGTGACGTTGCTAGGCAACACCACTGTAACATAAATCTGATTAAGTTAGAATCTGATTAAGTTAGAACTTTGAGACACACAACAAATCTCACAGGGCTCAATCAGCAAACAAAACGCGCGACAACACAAGTTGATCCTCTAGATGATGTGAAACTATAAAAACAACGCTGACCTTTACTGACCTGCTTTTGATAGATCGTTGGACACTACTGCTTAATTAACTGTGTTTAAAAATATCTGTGTTGGCAGAAAATGTAACGAGTCCCCAAGCAGAGAAAATACCTTTGAAGACATTTCAACAGATCACGTACAGTGATGAACTTCAAGACTAACTTTTCATGAACTACATAAAAAGCAACTATGTTCCAGTAATTCTGTCAAATTCGACACATTATAAGTTCCTCTGATTTATACATTGTTATAAGTTTTTTTGGAAGACTTCCATCTTAAAAAAGATTTTGAGCTTGTTTAGTGCTGGTCTAACTGGTAAACACATGCACAGACATGGTGTTCCTCAACAAAAAACTGTTGAAGCTACTTTACCAAGATGATACTGCTAATTAAGTAACAGATAACAATAGATTCTTTCTAGTTATCGTTAAATAATGTCTTGGTAGTTATGAAATTTGAGCTGGCCAGTTACTTAATTGTTAAGTAACTTTTTAGTTACTTAATACACTAAGTTACTTAGTGTTTTGACAAGCTGTCTTGTCAAAACACCAGCACGCCACCATCCCAAATCCTTCATATGGTAGTGCCCAGCAATGCTCTTTTGGCTCTCTTATGAGAGAAGTTATTGTCCTGCTGTGTTGGCTGCCAAGCATTAAATCAGGAAAAGGTGAACCAAATCACTGTACGTTTTAGTCATGCATGTTAAAATGATTTTGCACCTCTGGAAACTGCCCTCCTCTCTCCAGGAGGTCTCGGAGAAAGCGTCCTCTCTCGCTGTGGGACTGCAGCTCACTGCACAGGATGTCTCCAGGACACAGCCGTTTTAAACTGTACCGTTCCTCTATCTTCTCAGACTGAAGAGCCTTCCCCGATCCAGGCCCACCTTGACAAAACCACCCACACACACACCACCAAGCATCAAAGTATGTTGAAAACGACACAAACAGATCCACAGTGAGAAACAAACTGAAAGAAATTGGAGATACTGAAAGAAAGAAAAGATTGCTGTAGATACTGGCAAACAAGGGCCACAGCCTAAATAATTGACTGTCTTGGGAGATGTGAGGTGGATTATCAGCAAATCTTATCGGTTGCACCTCAGACTATCTACTAATCTGAACCTGCCATATCACCGAACTCCCCTGGGCTTTTAATAAGATTCCACATAAAGCTCAGGGTGACCCTTATCTTTCCAAGCAGCCCACAGGCAAACTTCCCCACGGCTAAAGTATCTTCCACAGCCCACAGATGTTGTCTCATTATACCAATTTTTTTGGAAGTCTATTTCTTGGTTTCTTGCCAAAACTGTATCCAAAAGTGTAAACTTAATGGAGTTTATTGAGAAGCAAAATTGTGCAAAATATCTTGAAATATTTTCTTCTTACCTTCTGACAATTTTGTTATATACATAAATATAACAAAATTAATAAAGTTTATACCTAAAACAACTTTGCCAACTAGATAAGGAAAACTGTTTTTTCGGGATAATTTACTGAAGACTAGTCTTAATATATTTTACAAATTTCTTAAGCATATTGATTTGGTTGACAAAAATACTTTTTGCAATGCATCAATCAGAATCGAGAGACGAATCATTATTTTGATGTTGCCCTTTCCCTGGAACAGGAAGCTCTACAAACACTTGAGCAGTTGGCTGAAGCCAAAGGCAGAATCAATAATTCAGTACAGAAGTCTTTAGGTCACTATAATGTTGTCATATTCTGTTGGGATCCTGTTGCAAAAATAAACTCACAATGAGTGAAGCGAAACACCACCCAGCATGCCATAAAGTCTTGCAATTTAGTCACAGTCTACAGAGGGAAAATGAGTCCGTCTGTGCTGCTTGTATTTTGAAGAGTCAAATCCAGGAGGAAACAAACAAAAATGTTCTGAAATATTTCTTTCACTCAAAACATTTGATTTGTTTTTATTTCTCTGATAGAAGATGCTGACTGACATATCAAATGGTGAGAGGATGGTTTTTATTAACTATATCCAACAAATGGAAGTGACAGGAAAGTCATCTTAGGTGTCCTGAATTATGGAAGAGCAACCTCTGAACCCCACAATTGTCCTTTGGGTATACATTACATAATTACTTAAAACATTTTTCTGGGAACTCCTGACCTTTCCTGTTGTTCCTCAATAGTCTGCATATTACACATTGTTATATATACACCTCTGTTACAGCAGCTTTATTGTAGACAGCAGCTTTTGTATACTCATTGTAAGTCAATGTAAGTCGCTTTGGATTAAATCGTCTGACAAATGCGTAAATGTAAATGTATAGTCAGACTTGCCTTAGAGGTGCCCTGAGTCTGGCTATTAAGTAAGTCTAATCGTCAGCCATTTTTTTTCTTGACAGGTCGTGTCACGCAGGTACAGAGCTAACAAATCTTCACAGAGTCTTTAATGTCTTGGTTAAGGTGGTTTGAGTACCCTTTTAGAGCGTCATTTACCCATTCCATCAATCTCACATCTGTTCATCTGTTAGATTATTGGCAGCATATCTAAAGCATAAACACTGTACATTTCCCCTTCATTACCCTTCCAATCTGGAGATCCAACACAGTATAATGAACAGACTGTATCCACCAGGTTTCATTCAAAGAGCAGCCAAATTGATTTCTTTGAGCCTCCTTTTGGTCACAAGGAGATGCAAAGCTTTGCTTTTAGTTTACCTGACCACATCCCAGAGGGTAGTTCTTTTGAACCAACATAAGGACAGGAAAGACCAGGCCCTCTTGCTTTCCATTTAGTACACAAAGAGTCAGTCCACATTTCCTTCAATTCATCTAGAACATGAATCATACTCGTACAGATGTCGACCTTCAACACTTTCAATTAGAAAGCTTATTAAGACACCTAAGCTGCTTCCACCTGTCCCCAGTTTCACACTACATTGTGCTGCTTGTGTGCGTGTGTGGCACATAAAGCTTATTAGTCAAATAATAAATTAGTTTAAATAACCAGTGATGTAGAGTACGTTCCTTCCATCACAATCAGAATGTCACCATCTGGCTGTTTATAAGATAAAGGTGACAATGATAAAATACAGCTTTCTGTCTGAATATGGTTGGGAAAATGTGCTAATGCAGTTTTATTGCTTAACATACCGATCACAAAGATGACCTTTGGTTTCTTGACTTCCACTGGAAAACCTGATTACACATTGAAAGAAGCATATTATTATAATTACATCAAAATTAGAAAATTAAAATCAGATTGAAAGTAAGAATCTCTGTGTACCAAAAAATATATGCAATTCGACAGGATAACAAAGATTTATATTGAATCTTTGCATACTAAGATGGAGTAGAATAAAGTATTGTGGCATCCAAAAATGACACATCAGCTTTCAATTTATTATATATTTCTTTCTTATAGTTTTTGTGAATTCAGGTTGATATGTGGCAGATTTCAGAAGTTCAGGTCACAATATCTAAGTTACAAAAGTGGTAGAAGATTTTGAGATTGCAAAGAATCACAAACAAGCATGAATGAAGTCCAGTTTGTTCTTCAATATTGAAATCTGCTCTTGAATAAAAAAAATTAAAAGTAGAGACTTTTCACAGGTCATACAGGCCTGAGGTGACCATTAGTCATCCTGCATGAGCTTATATACAATCATCTGCTCTGCCAGCAATATAACTAACAACACATACACGCTCATAATAAAATGCATTGACAGATACTGCACTTACTTTCTGGAGTCGCCTCTGCATATCCACACACCTCTTCATCAGTCTGTGATAGAGAAATGACATAAGAAAATTATTGATATTAAATACATTATAGCTTTGTACAGAAAGACTGTATTAGTGTGTCTCTAAATCTCTTGTACAGTCTTTCTGTACAAAGTCACATCCAATCACATCCAGACACAAGATCTGCCTGATCTGAACTGCCTTGGTTTCTGATAGTTACTATGATTTAAAGATTTCTGAGTTGTTTACAACATTAGGCAAAAATGTACCACTTTTGCACCATGAGAGAAAATGAAACAGTGTGTGTATGTGTGAGTATGAGATCTGTATGTGTGTTTGTGTGTGTGGGAGAGGAGTGCGGGGTGCCTCTGATGAACCTGTTTGTGATGTGGGCCGGCCAGCCGGTCCGATGAGTCATGACAGAGACTGTGAAACAGATCCACACGCGCAGAAACATAATATGAACACCCAACCTCCAGATTGATTTTTAATCTTTTACATTTAATCGTCTATCTCAAATATTATATCCATGACCAAATATACATATATAACACTTGCAATCCTGCTGTGTTTGCCATACATCAGCATGATGGGATTACACGTGACCTTGGAATCACTGTATATCACAGCTGTAACAGCAGTCTTGCCTGCATGATGTTGGTACTACAAAACAAGAACACTCAGTATATAATGTTTTTTCAGTGAAAACTTTTCAAACGTCCTTTAAATGAAAATGTTTCCATCAGATGTTTCTCTTAGCATTCTTTTACATGATCAATCTCTCTCTCTCTCTCTCTCACTATGGAGAGAGTATTCACATGAATATCAGTCTGACTCTCATTCATTAGCTGTACGGAGTGGAAGGTCGGCCTGACACGCTGGAGTTGTTTGCCTTGTTTATAAGCGAGGAGAAGCCGTGGGCGCTGCAGGAAGTGCCGGATGCATGATTTTAGCAGACATCCAGTCTAATAATGCAACACAGGCGCTTTCAGATGGCTGAACATTTATATGCTTGTGCTACATATTTATTAATAAAAATAACCTGGTTTTACTTGAGAAAATATAAACCATTACAAAAAAGAACTATGGTACAGTAATGGTATCAGTTGGTAATACTGTTACTTGGTATACCATGGTACTAAAAATAACATAACATAACATGGTATTCCTAGGCATATCCAAGAATGTCCTATACAACAATTACAGTAATAATTATATAATAATTATTAACAAATTGTTAGTAATATACTATAACTGTAAATACTATAACAAATTGTTATTGTTTTGTTAGTTACACGCTGATTGACACATTCAATTCATACATCCCTAAAATAAACCTCTACACTTTCTGTAACATCTCACCTTGCTTCTTGTTTCATAGGTTGCTGGACTTTAATTTGGATCTGTACTGAAGTTTTTTTGCCGTGATATAGATTGACATAGACATGACTTTTTATTCCACGACTTTTTAATCCAAGTGGCTGGCAATCAGTCACGGCAAAACAAAGCCAGTGTGGCCAGAGCCAAGAACCCACAGAACAAATTCCACCCTGAGATGAGAACTGCTCTGAGATCAGCTTTCATCTGCAGAAGTGTTTTTCCCATGTTCTGCCAATGGCGCTGCCAGTTTACTGCAGAGATGGGCACAGATGAAAGGGTCACGGTGTGAATGTGGACCGGTCTGAACATGTATTAGGTCCAGCCGGTGATAAACACTTTTCACACCAGCCTCCATTAAGAAACCTCACTGACTGTTTTTGGTCTCACACAGCCACAGTTTTAAACAAATATAATGCAAAAAGCATGACAGCCTCTCTGTGGAAATGCCACAGAACGGCAACAGATTGAAGAATTCAGTTTCACAGAGAGATCTAGCTACAGGGAAGGTCTAATTGGTTGTCTGCTTTTGTGCAACACTGCAGGATCCGTCGGCAGATAATAAGAATTCTGTGAATATGAAGAAGATAATATGTGCCGCTTTGTGATACTGTTTGTTAATGTGTGTGTCTGTGTGTGTGTGTGTGTGTAAGAGACAGGCTGGAAGAATGAAAAAGTGAACAGAACAAGATGCTCACAGAAAGAGAACAAACGCTTTCAAAACAATCAATGACAGGTACACTGTGGAGTTCCTGAATATATTTACATGTTGTATAAATCTGGATCTGGATATAGAGCTGAATGTAGTGTTATGATCCTCTGTATATTTTAAAATTATAAATCGATAACGCTTTACACCCATAGAAATAATAATAATTACAAATCATGAACATGGCCTCAGAACCTTAAAGTGTGAATTACATATACATTTACTCCAACACCATCTTCCTGACCTTGCAATAAGAGCTTTTCTCAAATAACCCCCTTATTCCCCCCACAGGTGCATACTGAAAGGTTACAGCAGACAACTATAGAGCCATCTCATTATAGACCAATCCATACACACTCAATGACTCAGAAACATTGATTACATTGAAGGTCAGTGAACATGTACCAGTCATTAATGCAATAATTAGTTTGCACTATTGAAACACTCTAGAAATAAACAGGCCATTGAAGATTACTCCTAAAATAGCTAAAATGTCAAAATTACAGAAATGTCAATGACTCTGGCTTCAGTTTCATTAAGACAGTGGCTAAGGCAGGGGATACATTCATTCATAATGGCCTTTCACTGATACAGGCCTGTCACTCAACAGCCATTTTCATTTAACACAGTGTTCAGAATCAGTCTGCCTCTAACAGCCATCCACCCCATCCAGTCTCATCTGAGGCTAATCTGAGATTCCAATAACTTCATAATAAATTAAAGTGATGAGATAGATGAGCCATTCTGTCACATGCCAATGATGCTCTAAATGCTATTGTGATATCACAATAACGGCTGCAGGACATAACATCAAACCATTGTCATGTTACTGGATTAAAAGTTACACCAGATCCCAACAGGGAGAATAAACAGTGAGAGAAAGAAGGGCTGGACCAAAACTGGCTAGAAATTTTTAAATTGTACAAATTTGTGCTGTCAAACAATATAGTCAGTTAATATTGCCACTTATTAACCCTTTCTATAAATAATTGAATAAAATGGCTACAAATTTTCTATCAAAATTGAACTTGAAATGTCTAACACAAACATTCTTTATGTGACTGGTCTAAAGAGTTCAGCACCAATCAAACTCCTTCCACTGCTTCTCATGGTAACTTTATTTTAAGAGGCAAGCTGATTCCTGAAAAAATTCTCCAAACCCTTTGATTGCCACATATATCTAGGATCATTTTAATAAAGTAGAATAAATGTGAGGGACATGCTCTGGGGCTTGACTACAGTGATGTATTTAACATTCTGAAGAAGACATAATCCCATGAATCATTGCAAATCATGGAACTAAATCACAAATTATTATTAAAACTCAAGGCTCATTATCATGAACAGAGAAAAAACCTTTTTGCAAAACATTAGGATATATACAAACATATTAGTTAAGTGCGTTAAGAAAATTACTTTACATTATACCTGTTCATCAAATTTGGTGGGAACATCTGCCAGGCTGCTGCTGTCTGCTAGTAAACTGAGGTCGAGCTCACTGGGTCCTGCAGAGAGAACGCAAAACATACAATCAAACAGTAAGAAAAAAATTCATGTAAACAGAAAAAAAAACCTGTGTCCGCTCTTGTGGTCTGTGATTTAAAGAGGATACAAAGGAATACAAAGAAAGATCCTTGAACATACATAAACTTTACACTGAAGCTTTTGTTGATAATAAAGAGACCCATATTCACCTCAAAACCACTGCTTGTTATTGAAATGAAGTGCTGTGGGGAGCTAATATTTCTTTATTGTTCTGTGTTAGTAATTGCAAGAGGAACCCTGCAGTTCTTTCAATAGCTCTTGCAGCAATCACAAAGGATTATATGTTAGAAAGGTTTTCTATGTGTTTATTATCATGTGTTATTCATATGTGACTCAAGTAGATGTTTCACAGAGCAGGAATATTGACTATTGAATAGACTATGTAGAATAAAAAGATGCATAGATGTTTCAGTAGTTAAGATGGTAATAATTCAGTTGTGATAGCACAATTTTTTTTATATCTGAGGCAGACTGAGATTCATAAAAAACCCTTTTGATAGCAAAGGAAAGAAGATTTTAATGAGAAGTCTATCCGAAACAGAAGTAGATTTACATCTGAATAACCATGAAACAACTAAAAGTGACAGACTAAAGATAAAGGGTTATTCTTGTAAACACTGTTTGCACAGCGTCTCTTATGGGTTATTGCTTTTCTGAAACAGCAGCGATATAATTAAAGACACCAATGTTCAATAAATAGCTTAATAAAAATCTACAAAAAAGTTCATTAATTCAACAGTACACAAATGCGGTGACAAATGTGTGCAAATAGTAGCACAACCTGCAGTGATGAGAGCACATTCAAACTGTTCTATTAACAGAAGCACACTAATAGCATCATTTTACCGTGGCTGCACTTCATGACTTGTGTTTATATCTCTTTAGACCTCATTATATCAAACAGAATCTACTGATACTGGCAGTTCAATGAAGGCTAAATAATACCTACAGCAACACTGACAACCCTTTTAAATGTAAGAAAAAAGATGCTTTGACCTCATTTGTTTACCAACAAATATACTTGTTCTTTAGATAGTAGAAAACAGTTTTCTGAATATATTTACTTTTTAGTATAGCTATTTACATTAAGTGCTTTTGAACGCTTTATTCAGATTGGTCGACTAGGCAGCATTCCGTACAAAATCGGACTGGCCTTCAAAAGCACTGTGAGAATTTCTGGTGGAGAATTTCTGGTTTCACTGCCCTGTCGTTTGTTAATGTTTTAATCACCTGATATGAACAGAGTTACAGGTATCTTTTCACTGGGAATAAATCCACCCAATGACACTCACAACCCCAAAGGGCTGGAGCTTCTTCCTTTGCACGGTTCTTCTGATCAGGTGAACACGCTTTGTCACAGCCGCTGTCACTACCACAATCCACCTCTAGAGCATGGCACTGGATTTCCTCTGCAATTAATTAAAAACACTCATCCTCTTTTAAACAGGCCAGTGGAAATGTGACGTAATCAAACCACAGTTCCAGGATGAAGAGGAAGCGGCCAGGTGGAGCAGTCAGTGTTTTGCCTCTCTTTTGCATTTAATGTACTTCAGTGAGTGAAAAGTAGAGGGATAATAGCAAGTTTGCACTTCTGGTGTTTGTTAAATGTTTGTTTTAACGCTGTTTGTAGACACATGTAAATACATATAAATTAAAAGTGCTTCTGTAGGGGACTTCTTATGTTTTTATAAAATATCTATACTTTCCAGGAAGAAAATAGGGGTTGTCAGTGGCTTCAAATTTGTTGTGGGTATGTAGGGTGGCCTGGATGAATGCAACACACCCAGCCTGACATCATGTCCCAGTTCAGCCCTGATGTTGTAGTCCAATATTGTTGTATAATGGCCACTAAAGTTTTATGTCTTATATGTCACTCTGTGATCTCTTCCTTCCTACATAATATAATATAGTTAAACATTCTTAATTTTAAGTAGTCATTTAAAAAGTAAGACAAACTCACTTATTTTGTTTAAAGGTCATTTTTTTATGATGCCTTATATTTCAGGTTACAGTGCATTCAAGATCTACATTTTAGCTGCTTGTGTACCCCCCTGGAGTCAAACCTATAACCCTTGTGCTGCAACACACTACCAGTCGAGCTGGAGAAACACACAGCCCTGTGTAGCAATTAGGTCACAGATTTCTCAAAAAAAATCCAACTGGCAAGAGGAAAACGGGTATCTACAGCAAGAAATGTTTTTCAAAGATTCTGACAGCTCACTGAGTTGAACATAAAAACCCTCGTCACAGGGGTCTGGCCTCAGTCATGAGGTCACACGTAAACAAACACACACACATACGGTTTCAGTTTCACATAAAGTGTCTGTTCTAAGTTCTGATTCAGCAGAGCGCTACACTACTAGCACAGGCTGCCAGAGGCTGATGCTTTGTGACATCGGCTGCCTCTGTTATAGACTAGTAGACTGTAGCATTTACTGACATCTCTAGTCTTTGTCCTCCAGCACTAAACCAGAAGTGACAGCAACTTGAAATAGTGTCACACATTAACGCAAACGTAGTTGTGTAAATGTAGTGCTTTATCCTTCCAGCCTTTTTCATAGCATGGATTGTTTCTCAGCCAACCTTCCTTCAGTGAAGCCATTTGATAGATCCAGATTAAAGAGCAGCTGTTTGAATTGTAAACTGTACCTTGTAGTATAAAGGATTTTTGGGAGGATTATGGGAAATATTCCGTATTAAAGCACTGACTTGCACCTGAGACCTCAGGAAGTAATACAACATTTCTTGCCTCAGCAGAAGTATGCGTCACAGGAAAGCATTTGCTGATGCGGGTGTGGTGTTTTTGAAATAAAGTCAGAGAGATTGTTCAAGTGGGCAGCTGGGTCATTTCCTGTTATGCAGTACTATTTGAACAGTGTCACTTTTAAATGGTTTTGTCTGTGCTGTAATTTAAGAAAATTTTCCAGAAAAGAGCATACCAGATTTTTAGAAATGTGCTCCTTATAACTTCATTAGTTATAACTTTATTTACACATCGGCAAAGTTTGCATTGCTCAGTGAGGGAATGGGTTATTTTACGTGACTGTTTGTTTGGACATGACAAAGTTTGTTTGTTTTTAATATAAATCATAATGTATTTGGCCATGTATTTGGCCTTATCAATTCAATTTTTTATATTATATTAATTTGGGTTGATTTAATGTTTCTGGAATGTTTTATAATGAAAGTACAAATATATAATTTACAGAATACATAATTTGTTATTATGTTAGAAGTTTATGTATAGCACCATAGCAAACATGGATCATCTTTACTAAAACCAAAACAGTGTAATTAATAAAGACTTTATCCCCATATTCTCATAATTGTGATATTATGATAAAAGGAAACTAATATGAAATCCATCATTAAAAAATGTTCAGTTATTCTTTGGGCAGAATATTAAGCTATGAGGACATGAAAATGTACTGCATAGTACGAATGACTCATTTAAGAGCCCAAGATCAGGTGATTCATTCAGTGATTTCCACTCAGTTCCCTAATCAGTTCTGACATTCAGCATTACAAATCCTGGGCTATTGGGTTGTGCTTTTCTAGCACAATCCCCTTGTTCACACTGGGAAATGTTTGTGGCATTGTTTAATTTAAGGTATTAAAATAGATAACCATAGGGGTTCTCTTATGAATCATACAGTTTAATGACAGTAATAGGAGACAATCCATAGAACGCTAAATTTCCAGTGACCTTTAAAAACCAGGTTTACTTACTAAAGCCTGAGAACAGTCAGCATAAAATAGATAAAGACACCGGGAGCTATTATCTGCAGGGTAACGGGGTGGGGGTCGAGGTATGTAATTAACTGATGCTCGATTTAATGGGCAAACTCTACAGCCCTGTCTATACAGCCCATGGCTAAAGCTTGACCGAGTCTCATTAAGACCTCATGCAATAAAATGACATGATGGCCTGGTTTTCCCACAAGGGCAATATGGCATGTAATTAACGCCGGCACAATAATTATGCACTGTCAGCTGAATGTGACATTTTTACATTTTTACACAACATTTATAAATAAACAGTTTTCTTTATTTTATTTTTCACGAATCAGAATTTGTGGGCGGTCCTAACAAGGAAACTTTCCCATTGGCTAGTCAGTTATAAAGTGACACCTTTTTGTAATAAAGTATATAAACAGTATTACAGACCTGATTGTTTTTTTCTATATTACATTTTTCTCTTCTCTTTGATTTACATTTTTAAGACATGCCTTAAATAAAACTAATAGAGATAAAATCCTAATTAATAACAGAATCTTTCTCCAGCTGTCATCTAGCATGGACCTTCATTCCTGGCAATCAGCCACTGACACACACACACACACACACACACACACACAGAAAAGCTGAATCGATAGCAGATCCTTCAGAATGTTTTAGAACAGGATAGGGCCATTTGGAGGACAGACTCAACATGCTCAGGTGTTCAGGTGCTGTCATCTCTGCCTGAGCTGTTAGAGGTTTGACAGCCTTTTTAAGTATCTGATCAGCTGGGCTGTGTCTACATTAAACACACAAGTAGGAAATATGTAAAGTTGTTAAGTTATTTAAATTAACTCTACACTAAGCCAATACAAGATTATACATTATATACTACTAAACATCTAGAATTTATTTATTTACTTTTTCTATGTAGCTCATATTATAAATAACTATAAAATATATTAAATAGTTAAAGTTAACTGAAAAATATAATAAAAATAGTTTATCTATAAATGCATTTTGTGCATTTGTTACAGCTACATAATAACACTTTGTTGTTTAAGGTACAGTATTTGCATAATAGCAGGTCCCTGACACTCACATGAATAAACTGAAGGACAAGAGTTTTTTACAACACAAGCTCCATTTGGGACAAATTATTAAACACCCCCCATGTCCTTTGGGTGCTATCAGCCCCGCCCAGCAGCATCAGGGAAAGTTTCACCTCGATGTGACAGTCTGCTATTTCCTCACCTCAGCTCTCCTCAAGGTTACAGGGCCCATAGAGACGGATACCAAACCTCTCCCAGAGTTCCTTCTCATGCCACCAACCTCCTCATTCATCTTTGTAAATAATCAACAAGGCTGACTGACACAGACTACGGTTGACAGCACAACACATGGGGATGCAGCAAGTCTGTGTCAAAAAACTTTTTGTGACGTGATTTTGCGAGGACCTTTGTGAGAAGATCAAATTCACACTGGAAGCTTTGGTGCTGTTTGGTGTCTGGAGATCAAGAGTTCTCTGATCTGCTCCCTCCAGCCAGGCAGAGCAAATCTTGACAAGCTGATTAATTAAATCCAGTGTCTGGAAAACTTTCATTTGTGGAAAAAATCTTTTTCACTACCCTTCAAAACCCTTTTGACTTGTTACGCAGACAATTTGCATTTCAGCTGTGCCCTTTAGAATATTATAGAAGATAAAAACAGCCTCAGAAGTACATTTTTAGATTTTGACGGTTGACTTGACTTAAAGGCAGGGTGGGTGATTTTCTTTCCAGCTGGTTAAAAATCTTATCACATCCTGATAGCAATCACTAAATGGTCTAAATATATTAAGATACATATATATATATATATATATATATATATCTTCTGTGAAAGGCACATNTATATATATATATATATATATATATATATATCTTCTGTGAAAGGCACATGACCATAAAATTTATTTAAATTTTTTTTTATTTGCCTGTCAAACTATGTACATCTGTGCACCCTGCTCATACAGACAATCCTCTGGCATAAGCGTGTTATTTGTTTTGGAAAAGATGTGACTTTGAAAGCTAGGTTTAAGACTTCACACCTTAATCTTAGTGAGAACAAAAACTGATTTTTGTCTGATTTTTATTTCAGTCATCAATAATGATATATCAATCAATATATAATGTCCTTCAGACAATGTTTTTCATGTCAGTGTTTTGCAATTCATAGCCATAGCTTCAATTTCTTATTTAAAGGAAGTTAATATGGGATATATTGGCATAATGTGTTTAAATACAAACTTAATGTACATATTGTCTATACGAAATGGTTCCCAAACTGGGAGGCGCGATCCCTGGGGGGGCGCAGAGTTATGATGGGGGAGGGGCGCGACTAGACTAGTGTACAGTCAGCAGATTTTTATAGCGATTCGAATTTTATTTTTGATAAATAGTTGATAAAAAAACACTGCTAAATAGTTGATGCGCCGCTCAATATTCTGCTCTATGAATGTGCGTTCCGCTAAGTTGCTCACGGTCCATATGAAAGCTCTGCTTGTGTACCACTTACGCTCAACAGAAAAGCAAAGTCCGCTCAAATAACGGGCAGACAGAAAATGTCTATGTATACTTGTTCCTGTTTGCAATAGCGTCGCATATTGTGCTGTAACATGATGTAGTACTGCTGTACTGGACAACGCTGATAAAATGACGCTACCCTCTCATGACGAGAGCTTTGTAGGACTATACATTATTTTGATAGTCAAAAAAAAGTTATATCTGATTCTGTTTCATAGAACTGAATAAAAATAATATATTGAGATTTAATATTCATATATTTTCTGTTCAATTTTATTGTTACATTTAATAAACATGGTTATTTTATTGGCATGGGATTTTTTTGTTCAGTAAAATTCAGTGTCACATACTGAATTTGAATTATTACGTTTTAATTATTACGTTTCAAATAAATCCTTCTGAAATTGTGTTTATGTGTAAATGGGGGAGGGGGTTGTCTTGAACTTTTTTTATTCTGCAAAAGGGGGGCCTGGCAGGAAAAGTTTGGGAACCACTGGTTTATACAAGGGAAAATCATTATACATAAGGAATAGTATGTCTGAAACCTGCCTGAAACCTGTATCCAAAAACAGTATGTGAGAAATACCTGAATGGTCTACTGCTTCCGGCAAGATTGTTAGATGTATGTTAGATGGACATGTTTCTGTCCTATGAGGACATGGAAGCTGAGCAGCCACCAAATTCAAAAGGTTAATAAATTAAAAATACCAGAAAATGATGTGCCAGGCTTTTTTCAGTATAAGTGATATAAGGTTCCAGAAAATGTATTCCTTGTGGTTAAATTGTACTTGTGTAATAATATTTGCATGATTTATTTTTGTGGCTGTTGTTAGTACGTCATAGGTTAATGAACATACGTGTCACATGACAATGAAAACATAGCAGATGTACTATGTCCAGAATGAATGCATAGTGCACCCACATATACTTAATAGAACGGACTGTTTTAACAGATTATAAATTGGTACTGAAGCCAATTCAGTACATGTCACAGTATGCAATTTCAGATGCATGTGTACTTAATTTGGGCTGTAGCTAAACTCTAAAGCCAATTCAGTACATGTCACAGTATGTCACAGTATGCAATTTCAGATGCATGTGTACTAAATTTGGGCTGTAGCTAAACTCTGCAGGTCTTTGGACCTTGTTGGGGAGCTCTGATCTATAATGTCAATGCTACAATGTCAAATAAATATCTTATTTAGTATTTTGACTGTAATGATAATGTTAATACTGTAAATGTTTTTACAGAGAACATATAAAGTAATTTCATAGTAATTATAGATTTTTACCTGCCACAGGTTCTTTGGTGGGGTAAAGCTTGTTGTCGACTGTCATGCTGATATCATAAAACACTTCCTCTTCATCTCGATCTGCATCAAGCTGTAAAAAATGAGAAGGTGTTTGGTTTGGACCAGGAGTTTCAATACTAGCAGAGCTCATGCAGGTATGTGCGACAACACATATATTGTGACCATTTGGGATGAAGTCATAGAATAGATTGTTATGTTCTGAATCGGCTTAGTGGCGTATACTAATCAGTGGCTCTGTTAGGTGGTCCAACACAGCTGCGTAAACAAGATTACTGCATCGATTTTAGTCTTGGCTAGAAACTCATTGGCTAGGAGTCATGGTGTGTTTCATCAATGAAAGCAGACTTCATCACTTTTCTATTATTCCCATCATAGGATTTACTAAACATTTGAGGGGATAAGAGCTCAACATACCAGCTTTAGACTCTCAATTTTAGCGGTTGAAACACACAGAACAGAAAAAACTTTATAAGGCACTTCACAGGAACCTTGTCTAAATGCATAACAATGCACCGTGACAAAAAAAACTTGAGAAACAGGGAGGAAGAGAAACAACCCAATCCAATCTCTATGAATGTTTCCATGACAACAGACTAAAACGGGCTACAACGTAGCAGGTAGTGCGTGGGAGTGTCCCTTGAGCTTCAGAAGACCGTGTACCTGTTGTACTGGTATTGGATACAGAAAAAGGTGTTGACTATTGGAAAAGAACTTATTGAGTTTTCAACCACGTCTGACTCAAGGACGGAAATCACACTCTCTCTCCATAAACACTCTCTTCATTTCTATTGTAATGAACTTAAAAGCTTTGGAGAGAAAGCTTTGTAATATTATTTTCCGTTTCCTTAAAGTAGCCATTTAGGCTTTTGTTCTTAGCTAAAGCCATAAAAGGCCAAATTCGATGTCAACACTGCTTAGTGAAAGAAATGGTATTTATTTTCAAGGTCTGTGCTGGATGCTTACACTCATGGCTGGAAAAACTCATTAAGTACATCATATACGAACGCTACTGCATACTCAGACTGTATATTGAGGTTTGGAGCCCTGTCATATGATACCACATATAAAAAGTCCCCTCTACATGACAGGTATCATTTATCAAATAAATATCTTGTCTTTGTGATGTCTTTGTGACAGACCTTAGCTCTGTAAATTGCCAAAAATTATTAAACCAATCTAAGAATGCTATGCATCTGATATATTCAGGTCTGATATATCTAGAGGATGTGGTTTTGGAGACAGGGTGTATAGGTGGGTCTAATTCAGTGACTAAAACTGGGTACATGCTGCATGATTTGACCATTTAAGACACATTGAGAATCCTAAAAGAGTTCTGTGATCCTAGGTCAAAATCTGTATCCTTTGATTGCTAGTTTGACATGTTGCCAACTGCCGATTAATGACCTTCACAATAAAACTTTTGCTCTAATAAAATTCTGTCACAGAATGATAACGTAAAACTCTGGATGGGTATTCTTCGTCAGTCAGCTGTTGTACAATCTAACACAATGACAACTGAGTTCCACAGTGTTGGCTTATGGTGGCAATCGTGTTACCTGTGTGCACCAAATACAGTGTGCACCTGGTTTAAGTGTCTGAAAATGTCTAAAATTACATACAATAACTGTATGTTTGATTGTTTAGCATTACAAATTTGAATTATTTGAATGATTTCAGCTTGACTGTGAAACTAAGAATATACAATGCCAATGACAACTGTTAGGAATAGTAAATGTAAAAATTACAAACAAATTATTAATAACTAGGAAAAGCAATGCACAAGGTAGAAATTATTCTAACTAACTAATTATTCTAACTAAACTGCTAATACAGGACATTATATCCAAATAAATGTCCTGAGGCTTTTCCTAGTCTGCTGTTCATTGATTTGTATAATTTGCATAGTTTGCATATGGTTTGTGTTCGTAGCAGTCAGAGACATAAATATTCTTGACAGGTGCCTATGAACCCACACAACCATGTGATAAATCATCAATCATTTATTACAGGCACATTTGAAAGCCAAGGAGTGTCACACTCGGTTAGATTCGCTTCTATTGATACATGTGAATAAAAGATCACAAGGCACATGCATACATGGAGAATTCGGAGCAGATTTTTTACATATACGTACAAGTTGCAAATCACTGACTCTAACTTGCCAATTTGTTGGTAAAAAGATGTTTTACCAACAGACACTGTAAATTTCACAAATTACTTTTGACTGAAATTGAACCAGGAGCAAACTCTCGTGTTGAAAGTGTTATCATTCTGTTCTATAAATATATATTAATGAAGAGAATACAAACTTCAGTTATGAAGAGAAGCTGCATGACTTGAGGTTTTACAAATATTATTAGGTGTAGTACATTTTAACGGTTTGAATTTATTAGGCCTATATTTATTTATTTACGCAGCATGACATCATGTCCTGTTGCACGTTTGCATTGCATAAGGACATTCACATGATTAAGATTGAGAAAATCAGCTGAAGAAAACACAAGTAACACCCACAATAACACAATAAAATGATTTAACCTACAAATTCAATATACAAAAGTCTTGCAAAAAATACATAAAAAGTAAATTCCCTGACACACAAGAGAATGAATTGACCAATCAACACAAATTACATAACCTTTTGTTGTGAGTATCTCTAGGTGCTAAATACCAAGTTTCATGCAAATCGGATAAACACTGTGGGAGGAGTTTGAAAAAGTAGATTTTCAATATAACATATTACGTGTCCAAGAATTAAAATCTGACAAGAACCAACTTCAATGAATTGCAGTAATTAAATTATTAATCAATGTCATACACATCTACTAAGACCTGATTCGCCAGTGCACTCATCAAGTGCTTTCATCAAGGATCATTTCAGAGCAAGACTCTTGACTCTTTTTTCAGGAAATGACATCAAACCCTCTGTGGCAACAGTAAAGGAACCAGCCACCAAAGAGTCTAAAATGCCTAATTAAATTGGTCTATTTTTCTGTTAAAGAGATGAACTTCAAATAACCCTCTGGAGTACCTTATTTATCTCTTTGATTGGAACTATATCAGTAAATTCTTGTAATGGATTCTTATAACTGCAGTGCAGTTACTCTTGGAAATGGAAGATGGAAATGTAGAGTCTAACTTCAAGGGGCCCTGTTGAAATTACTCACTTATTCAAGATCAAATCAAAGAAAACATTTTGATGCAGGCTGATTCATAGGTTTGGTGCAGGCTGATTCATCTTCTTGGAAATGTCCAAGAAGATGGCGGCGCAACAGTAGTGCGCAGCGGCCGCTCCGGATACAAAATGGTGCTTTTTGTTTGTTTCCGTGAACGTTCAACGGTGCATGGACATCGATGTCACCGGTGTCCGCGTTTACAACCGCAACACACTCAGGGAATACAGGAAAAACGCTACAGCTACTCTGCAAAATGATCTGCTGGAGAAGCTACGAGATCTCGGCTTGGTGCGGGGACCAGGCCTCCAGCCCTCGACGTTTCCTGATGCTGGTGACCGGGGGAGGGGACCTCGCAAGCGGTGCGCGAGGAAGCGGAAGCGCGGCAAGAGGGCGGGGGGGCGACATCAGTGACCTGCTACATCAGCAAGTGTATTGATGACGTCACCGTCTCCAAGACCATCACCACACGCTCCAACCAGAAACCGTGGATGACTGCAGAGGTTCGTGCGCTATTGAGGACCCGAGACTCCGCTTTCAGAGCAGGTGACAGAGAGGCCCTAAGAACAGCGAGGGCCAAACTGTCCAGGGGTATCAGGAA